>MCJB01002825.1:0-20209 GCA_002018475.1 Nicotiana obtusifolia | reverse complement strand
TATATATATATATATATATATATATATATATATATATATATATATATAGCATGTCATGCTTTTAATAGTAATTAAGATTAGTATAAATAATTGATCCCTTAAAATTAGTCTATGTCCTATGAAGCTACCTCTGGTAGATTTTAGGGGTGCCTAACACCTTCCCTTTAGAAGAACAAAAACCCTTGCCCCTAATCTCACAGGTTAGAAGACCAATAAAAAATGTAACTTAGTAATCAAATAGGTACCCTAGTATACCTTTAAATATTAGGTGGCAACTCTCTTTCATCAACAGAGAAACCACAAGTTGAATCCTGTCTTGACTAGTGCAAAATAGGGTGCAACAGTGGGTATGTTACCGAGCAGAATGGATGTTATTTATGCTCGAGTCAATTTTATGTGCTCCTCTCTTATGCTATGATGGGCTACGAGGTTGTATGATATTCACACGCATGTTATAATCCCGTTCAGTCCTTATGGAGATATGGGCGAGATAGCCCTCGTGATGTTGATTTGCTTATTGTACCTTATTTGTGCTTGCTTTTCTTCGTATTGTATTATTCCTATTCATCTTTCCATAGTTATGTTTCTGCACTCTAGCATGCTTGATGTTGGAATACATATGATTCGTGATCCGAGCATTTTGGCTTGATGGGTATCCTTATGTGGATTGATATATTTGGGACCGAGATGTGCGCCGCAAAGGATGTTATGTGGGATACCCTTCCTTGTGTTTATTTCGTGTTTTACTTTCCCTCTGCGGGATGAGTTGATAAAATTGTACCTTTGTTGTTATATCCATTGTACTTGTTAGATAGTCCTCGTACCTTGCTTTCTTTCTAGTACTAGATAATTTCTTTCTGAGCTATTGCTTGCTTGGTGTATGGACCGCATTGTGTGAGGATCCATGTGTTTTTGGTGTGACTTGTCAATAGGCTGGTTCTATCGGTTGAGAAGAGGTTTCTAGACCTGAGAGTTGCACTATTGTATCAGGATGAGGAGTATTTGGAAGATTGATACTATAGTTCCGCTAATAATTGGGAATTGGTCCTTGGCGGACGAGAGACCTTCTTGACTTGTTGATATCATAGGAGGTTATGAGTTTTTGTATGTTTCTTTATCATTAGACAGCATTGCTGAGGTCCAGAACGAGCTTTTATTTGGCATGAAGTGTATTACCGGTATCGAGATTGTTATTGGGCAGCTATGGTGGTCGGAAGTTATTGCTACGGACATCCGAGCTATGTGGAATATTAGCTGATTGTACCTAGGGTTGAAATAGTGACTTAATCGAGCTTGTTCGGGCTTATACAGTGTATTGATGCGAGATTCAGGTCTTATTATGAGTTTCAGATGTTAAGGATTGGTTTCTGTTCTAAGGTTTATGGACTAAGGATTAAGTGAGATCTTCAGTTAAGATATGTTATCAAGCCTTCATGGATTGGGGTGACGTGGGATCACCCCTAGGTGTATGTATGGCGAGCTCATGCAGTGATTTGATAGCTTTGGAATGAATCCTGGCACATTCGAGGACGAACGTATGTTTAGTTGGGGGAGGATCTAATGAACCGATCGATCGTTTTGAGTATTTGTATTCAGTTTGGCTATTTGAGGTCACCAATAGCTTTACATGGTGTATTTTGACTTGCGTGCCTCGTTGGTTTTGATTCTCGAGTGGTTTAGAATTGATTTAGAAGGATGACTCTCACTTTAGAAGCTTGAAGTTGAAAGAGTTGACCATGTTTGACTTTTCTGTATTAGATCTCGTATCAGAGTTTTGATGGTTCCATAATTCCGCATCGTGATTTTGGACTTGGGCGTATGCCCGGATTTGCATTTGGATGTTTTTAGAAGGTTTTGGCACGATGTTGGTAGAAGTTGGTAATTTAAAGGTTTGGATTTTTGTAAGTTTGGCCATTGTTTGACTTTAAGGCTATCGAGTTTGGATTTTGTTTCGGGACTTGGAATAGGTCAGTTTTGTTATTTGGAACTTTTCTGCAAAATTTGGTGTCATTTGGAGTTGGTTTGATGTGGTTCGGATGCTTGGTTGAAATTTTAGATGTTCTTGAAGTTCATTGTGATTTTCATGCGTTTTGGTGTTCGATTCGTGGTTCTTAATGTAATTTTGGTATTTTGACAGTGCGAGCAAGTTCGTATGATATTTTGGACCTGTGTGGATATTTGATTTGGAGCCCCCGAGGCTCGGAAGAGTTTCGGATTGATTTCAAATTGGTTTTGTTGAATTTAGAGTGCTGGTGTTTGTTCCATTCAATTGCGATCGTTTAGTCACAAATGTGAGGACCACATTTGCGAGGTCATCCTAACTTTTGCGAATTTGGGTTGCTGGGGAAGAGACCTCGCATTTGCGAGGATCTTTTTTGCATTTGCAAATACAGGGGGCTCGCTTATACGAGATAGTTGTCGCTTTTGCGATGAGATGCTCGGTGGAACAGCTTCGCATTTAGGAAGTTTTGTGTCACAAATGCGACGTTACCAGGCCTGGTAGAGGTCGCTTTTTTGTTCCTTTTTCCGAAATTGCGAGGGTCGCATTTGCGAATCCCAAGTCACAAATGCGACACCCGCAGCTAGTTTATAGCTGAGCACTTCGGGACTTAACTTCATTTTATCATATTTTGAACCCTAGACTCGGTAGGAGGCGATTTTGTGAAGAGATTTACATACCAAACTATTGGGTAAGTGATTTTAATTAATTTTCAACTATATTTCATGATAATATATTAGATTTAACATTAAATTTATGAGAATCAAAGAGGAAATTTGGGGATTTTTGTCAAAATTTTAAAAAATGAAGATTTGAGTTTTGAGAGTTGATTTGGACTCGGATTTGAAAACAAAACACATATATGGACTCGTAGGGTTATAGGTAGTGAAAACCTGTCCTTGAACCCATTTTTTGACCAGACGAGCCTGGGATTGACTTTTGTTGACTTTTGGAGAATTGTATAAAGATCATAGCTTTATTAATTGAAATTGGTTTCTCTTGCATTATATGATATTGTTAAGTCATTTTGGGCTAGATTTGAGCCAAGAGGAAGTAAACTTTAAAGGTAAAAGCTATTTGAGTATTGATTTGGCCTAATCGAGGTAAGTATCTTGCCTAACTTTGTGCGGGGAAAGCTACCCCTTAGGATTTGGGTTGATAGTACTATTTAAATTATGTGGAAAACGTGTACACGAGGTGACGAGTGTGTACACGAGCTTATATGTGGCATTTGATCGGTTTAGACTCTTAGACTTCTTTCTTGCATTTAATTGAAGTGGTTACATGTTCTATCTTTTATTGTCAAGTTTACACCTTACCTGCTTTAATTGTTAATTGCAATTACTTGTTGAATTCATGCCTTATCCGTTATGTGCCTTAATTGTAATTGATTCTTTGTAATTGTGCCTTTAGTTATGAATCGTCATTACTTGCTATTTGACTTTGTGGGTCATCATGTAACTATTTTTATCCGCTTGTTTCACGACCCCGATTTTTCTCCGTAGGATATCGTGACGGCACCTAGGCTTTAGGACTAGGTAAGCCTAACACTTACAGAAATAATGGCAAAATTTAACCAACAACTATGAATTTCGAAATGGAAATTTTTATACAAGCCAACTATCCCAAAACCGGTAGTATAAGTCATAAGCTCTACTTTTTCTTGAAATATCTAAGTACAACTATTCCGGAATAGAAATAAACAGTACAAGGTGAAATTTTAGGAAGTGACTCCGAGTTCTGCAAACGCAACAACAGGTTTACCTTGAGTCTCCACAGCAATGCCCGATCAGCTAGCTAATAATCAACAAACCTCTGCGGTACCTGGATCTGCACAAAAGTGTGCAGAAGCGTAGCATGAGTACACCATAGAGGTACCCAGTAAGTACCAAGACTAATCTCAGTGGAGTAGTGATGAGGGACAGTCAAGACACCTACTGGACTAAACAACCTGAACAAGTATGAAGGTGAACTAACGGAGAAACAATGTTAATATAAAGCTAGCATGGAGGGAAGACAAAACAATACTCGCAATAAAACACTAGAACAACAATTAGCAACAAAAAGCAAAAAGGTAATAAAGTAGTAGAGTAAGCTCCACACGATCTAAGTCCGGTGGAACCAAATAAAGGAAAAACAAGTAACAACTCATTAAGACAACCGCTTTTACACTGGATTTATTCAAGAATTTCCAGGAGGCACCAAACCTCATAGTCACAAATCACGGGTCCTAATTCATGAAACCTAATCACTTGACATATTGTGCCCCCATTACAGTTCATAACCGCACGCACGACTCACGTGCCAAGTAAGTGACAATATCTAATATCCGCACGGACCACTCATGTGCCAATGATAATAGTGACTCATGACTGCACGACAACTCATGTACCAAGAGTATAACTTTCACACAGAAGGCAAGTACACGGGAGTACATGTAAAAGGTCAATAACATTAGGATTCATCTGCTTAAACCGATATGGGTGATTTATTTACGTGTATGCTTGTGCAAGTGTTCTACCACAATTCAAGTCAGCAAGTAAGGGTAGAGAAAATGAATGGCACATAAGAAGCGATCACCACAAAATGTACATGGTATAACTCACACAGGATAGGCACAACACTATACAAATAACAACAATAACAATGCCCCTAAGCCATCACAACTCATCACAAATCATTCCCAGATATAACCTACCTTGTCTCGCCATGTGCGCAATAATAAAATAAATGCCCGCCTTGTCTCGCCGTACGCACACAATAATACTCCCACCTTGTCTAGCCACATGCGCAAACCCACATATATAGCCCGCCTTGACACGCCGCATGTGCAATTATTAATAGTAACAACAACACGGACAACTCACGTGTGAACACCCTGAAAATCCTCTCAACAATACCACGTGCGCCAAAACATAACAACACAACAAAATAATTTTCACAACATGTGCTCATATGCCATAATATTTCCTCAAAACAGTTTCAATACCACAACCACTCATATCCCTTGGCTCAACAACGCTAAGTACAACAGCAACAACAACAATACACGAGAATACAACAATTAAATCAACTCAAGAACTTCAGAACACAAAGAAACGGAAGAACGAGTTCACAAGAAAAGACACAACAGGGAGGAATGTTCTCAACAAGAATAGCTCAACAAGGGAGAGATAATGTGTAATAATGATTCCACAAAAGTGCAGTTTGACGATAAGAGAGATAGCATGGATCAATGACACCAAATAAGAATATGTCAACAATAAACGGGATGACAAAACTTAGGCTAAGTAATTACCGAAGAAATAATATTATCTTCAATTAAGGTTAAGCGATTACGAAAGAAATAATAATAATGCCAATTAAGGTTAAGCAATTACGGAAGAAATAATAATAACTTCATTTAAGGTTAAGCAACTACGCAAAAGACGACAAGGCAATAAGAGAAGCAACGACTTCAATTAAGGCACATAAGGGTTTAATTGGCAACAAGGTTAGAACATGAATCAATCAATTCCAAATAAGGCATGCAAGGGTGAATTTAATAAATGAAGGATTTAACATGCTAAAACAACTTCACATCTAATGAACATAAGAACCTAAGAGCTCCAAATGATCAAATCTCCACAAATAAGCCCGAGTACATACTCGTCACCTCGCGTACACGGCCTTCATATGACACAATTAGCACAAATGACTCAAATCCTATGGGGTAGTTTCCCCCATACAAAGTTAGACAAGATACTTACCTCAAAGAAGCTATACAAAGACTCTAAAATGACCTTCTCGAGTGAAACAACCTCCGGAGAGCTCAAATCTAGCCAAAATAACTTCAAATCATAAAAAAGAAACTCATAGGAAATAGTTCCAGATAAAAAGCTTCAATCTTTAACAAAAACAAAAAGTTAACCCCGGGCTCGTGTCTCGAAATCCAACAAAAATTAAAAAATCCGAACACTCATTCGATAACAAGTCTAACCATACAAGAATTACCAAATTCCGATATCAATTCGTCGTCCAAATCATCATTTTACATTTTTGAAAGTTTTTCTCAAAATCCTAATTTTTCCCAACTCAAACCACTAATTAAATGATAAAAATAAAGTTGAAATCATGAAATACAATAAATTTCGGATAAATAACACTTACCTCAATTGAACACGTGAAGAACCCCTCAAAAACCGCTCAAATCCGAGGTCTCTAGCTCAAAAGATGAAAAATAGAACAAAACCCTCGGTTTTGAAAATTAATATATGTTGCCCAGGCATTTGCACATCGTGATCGGGGAGATATGATTGCGATCGAAGAAGGAATAACTACTGCTCAAAATGTACTACGTGATCATGAACTAATTCATGCGATCGCGAAGAAGAAAGATATCAGCTGCCAAGGATGTGCTACGCAAACGCGATACTATGAACGCGAACGCGATGAAGGAGGATACACACGTACAAGACCGCGGGCAAAATCATGCAAACGCAAAGAGGAAAAAGGTCCAGCCACCAAAACAGCCTTTTGCGATCGCGGTTGTACCTACGCGATCGCATAGAAGGACATCGGACACCAGCAACAGCATTCCAAAAGAGGAGAAAATGGCCCATAGCCCATGCGAAACACACCCGAGTCCCCGGGACCCCGTCGAAACATACCAACAAGTTCCATAATATAACGCAGACCTGCTCGAGGTCTCGAATCACATCAAACGATGTCGAAACTACGAATCACCATCGAATCGAACTTATGTATTTTCAAATCTTTCAACTTTCAAAACTCGTGCCGAAACATATCAAATCAACCCGGAATGACGTTAAATTATGCATGCTAGTCTCAAATGACAAAACTGAGCTAATCAGACTCTCAGAATCGCAATCCGAGCCCGATATCAACAAAGTCAACTCCCGGTCAAATCTTTTAACCTTCCAAAGCTTCAACTGTCTGATTTTTGCCAAAATGCTTCAAATTATTCTACGGGCCTCCAAATCCAAATCCGGAGGCACGCCTAAGTACAAAATCACCATACAAAGCTATTGGAATCATCAAAACGGCATTTCAGAGTCGTCTACACCAGAGTTAAATTGTTAACTCTTACTGCTTAAGCTTCTAAATCAAGAATCCTTCTTCCAAATTGACCCCGAGTCATCCGAAATTCGAACTTGACCACACATGCAAGTCATAACACATAATACGAAGCTGCTCGACACCTGAAGCCACGGAACGGGACGCTAATTCTCAAAATAATTGGTCGGGTCGTTATAGCTTGTGACCTTCTTTGTTTAGTTCCTTTATTTTTTTTAATTTTGTGATACGGCGTAGTTGGTTGTAGTTTATTTTCTTAATTCATATTTTTGAGAGAACGGGTTGCATGCCGCAACGATATTAAAATAATGTGGAAAGATATGATATGGAAAGATAAGGACGGATGTTATGATATAGGTGGGATCGAGTTGCACACCGCAATGGAATTATATGTTGTAATTGTTTTGATAGTAAAGTTATTACTGGTTGTGATTCTCATGGTACATTTTATGTTGGAACGGTTTGTCGGATGAACGGTTATTGTTGTTTCTTAAATCATTTCACTTGTATTCTGATCGTATTTGGTTAACTATCAGTATTCTAGTAATGGAATGACATTGAGTTCTTGTGTAAGTCATGCATTCTACGAGATTTGTTGTGTTGCTTTACATGCCAATTTGTGCCTTCGTTATTTCTTGATAAAATAATTTCTTAAGGTAAATTTATGTGCCTGGGGTCGTTATCTCATATTCGATTGAGTTGTTGGTAATTTAGCGATATTAAACAAAAGAATTCTTAAGGTGTTTCACTTGTGTGAATTTCAAAATAGAGATCGTTATCTCACTCGGCACTTTACTAAATTTAAATGGTTGTCTCATTTTTACTTTTATTGGATTCTCAAATTTTACTCATATCTCACTTGGCACTTTACTAATTTAAATAGTTGTCATATTTTTACTTTAATTGGGTTCTCAAATTTTACTCATCACCTTATTATTGTTTACTTTACTTAAAAATTGTTATCACGTTTTATTTTTTAACAAATTCTATATTTAACTCGTTAAATTTTACTGATGTTTTACTTTATTTAAATACAATATTTTTACTTTATCTTATTAATTTCTAAACTAAGCTCATCTAATACTCTATTTGCACAACCTCTCCTTTATTTTACATTATTTGAATCCAAAAATAAACTTAATACCTCATTTGACGCTTTACTTTATTCAAGTTTGAAATTGTGCTAATGTGTTTAAATTTATCCCTCGATCATCTTAGCCGATATTGATGTGAATACGATGTACATGGTAGTATGAGGACTTTTCCGTGCGAAGGTGATTGCTATTGTGGGTACGAGGTGCCATACGTGTAAGATTTGGAAGTTGTGACTCATGATTTATGATTACGACGAGCAGTACTTTGGGGTAATTCTTGCTGTAATTTGTGCATTAGGAACGATCTGATTAATTGAGTTGTCATCGATTTTCCTTACTTGATTTCATTCATATTTAATACGTATTCTAACTATGTTGTTGCTATATTACCTGGTTATTTCTTGTTGTTATTTGTGGTTTTATTATTTTTACTGTTGGTTGTAAATTGGTGACCTTCCGTTGTTAGTCTTACATTGAGGTTCTTTCCATTGTGTAACGACCCGACAGGTCATTTTGAGTATATTAGCTCCATTTCCTTATTTATTTCCTCCTCTATGTTTTATTGTGGTTATGTGACTTGCCGGGGGTGTTTGGTTTTGGTTCGGTTAGTTTCGGAGTGAAATGAGACACTTAGTCCCGGAGTTGGAAATTTAAGTTAAAAGAGTTGACCATAATTTGACTTTTGTGTAAACGACTCCGGAATGGAATTTTAACGGTTCCTATAGCTCCTTATGGTGATTTAGGACTTAGGAACGTGTCCAAATATTGATTTGAGGGTCCGTAGGTTATTTCGTCTTGAATTGGCGAAAGTTAAAAAGTTAAGAATTGGAAGGTTAAGAAGTTTGACTGGGAGTTGAATTTATTAATATCGAGGTCGGATTCCAATTTCGGAAGTTAAAATAGGTCTGTCATGTCATTTACAACTTGTGTGCATAATTTGAGGTCAATCGGAGTACTACTGGTATGAATCAGCATTAGTTTTGGAAGTCAGATGTTCATAGTTTCAATAGGCTTGAATTTAATTAATACTCGTAGAATCGATGTTGTTTAATATGATTTTAGGCCTTGAGTAGGCCAGTTATGTGATTCAGAACTTGTTGGTATATTCGGACGGGATCTCGGGTGTCCCGGGGATGAATCGGATTGAAATCAGATCATTTGGACTTGGTTGAATTGCTGAGGTTACTAATGCTCTAGTGTCATCGCACCTGCGGAGGGTTTGGCCATAGGTGCAGACACACAGGTGCGTGAGGGTTCATCGTAGAAGCGAAGGAGGCCAGGCCAGGCCTGGGTTCGCAGGTGCGGATGCCTGGGCGCAGGTACAAAAGCGCAGGCGCAAGTTTTTCTTCCGTAGAAGCGGAACTAGGAAGGTCTTGTGAAGTACCGCAGGTGCAATCGAGTTTCCGCATAAGCGGGCTCGCAAAAGCGAAAAATTTCTCTGCAGAAATGGACTTGGCAGGCGTTAGTGGGAACTGAACATGCGGTGGACTTTTCCGCATGTGCGGGGTTGCAGGTGCAACAGTATGCCCGCAGAAGCGATAATCGGTGGGAAGAAAAGGCTAGAGATGAGGGTTTATTTCAATTTTCATCTTTTGACCTAGAGAGCTCGGTTTGTGGCGATATTTCGAGGGATTTTCGTGGAAGTCATCGGGGTAAGTGATTCTAACTCGGATTTGGCTATTATACATGAATCCATTGTTATTGTCGTCATTTAATTAGTGATTTAAGTTGGAAAAATTGGCGAAAAATTGTGAAACTTCTTAGACCAAATTTTGGGAATTTGAAAGATGATTTGAAATTATACTCATTATCGAATGGGTGTTCGAATTTGTATGTTTGGTCGGGTTCCATGACGCGGGCCTAGGATTGACTTTTGAGTTGACTTTTTGTTTCTCTTAAAGATTGCAACTTTATTGTTCGTAATAGCTTCCTATAGTTTGTATTTATGGAATGATGTTGTTATGGCTAGACTCGAGCCGCTCGGAGTTGGATAATCGTGAAAAAGGCTTACTAATGGATTGAGTTAGCATGTTTTGAGGTAAGTGTCTTGCCTAACTTTGTGTGGGGTAATTACCCCTTAGGATTGGTGTTCTTTTGTGTTAATTGTGATATGTGGAAGTCGTGTACGCAAGGTGACAAGTGTGTGCATGGGATAAATGTGGTAATTGACCGGTTTTAGCTATGTAGATTCTTTCCATGCCTTTAATTGAGTTGCTATAACATGTTATATTCATCCTCATTAGACTATCTTCACATGCTTAGTTGAAGTATCGTTCTCTCCATTTCCTATTAATTATTTAACCGTTGAGTTCCTTTAATTATAGATACTGTTGTATAGGGATGTTCAGTACACTCTTGTAGAGCTTGTGACATAGTATCACCAAATTTTGGGAGTTTTTTTCTGTTGAGATGCAGAGTCCTTTTAATGATAGTTGTTGGTTAATTTGAGAGTTTATCATTATCTCAGTTAAATTCAGCATGTATGCTAGGGTTACCTAGTCTTAGAGACTAGGTGCCATTACGACATCCTACGGAGGGAGATCGGGGTCGTGACAAACTTGTATCAGAGCTCTAGGTTCATAGGTGTTACGAGTCACAAGCAGGTCTAGTAGAGTCTCACGAATCGGTACGGAGACATTTGTACCTATCTTCGAGAGGCTATAGAACTGTTAGGAAAAACTTCACTTCTTTGATTCCTTATCGTCCGAATTTGTTGACTTCGAATTCTAAAACTTTTTCTTTCTATTCTCTTACAGATTGTGAGGACACGCACTGCTGGATCCGACGATTAGACACCCGCCGCACCCCCTGCTAGAGCATCAAGAGGCCAGGGCCGGGGCAGTGGCTGAGGAGAGGCGCGTGGTGCAGCCAAAGCACCTGCCCGAGCGGCAACAGAGGACCACCAGTAGCTCCAGTTGGGGGGCAGGCACCCAAGGCGCCTGTTGCTACCCCTACACTTCAGGAGACTCTCGCCCAGTTCTTGAGCATGTTTGGTACTCTAGCACAGGCGGGGTTGATTCCACTTGCACCGGCCATATCTCAAGCTGAGGGAGGAGCACAAACTCCCACATCCGGTACCCCAAAGTAGCGGGTCCATATTTACCAATTCCAGAGGTTATCCTAGTGCAGCCGGTTGTCCCAGTTCAGCCCGTGATTAGGGTAGCAGCATCTAAGGAGGAGTAGCTCAGGCCTGAGAGGTACAAGAGGTACCATTTTCCTACTTTCAGCGGCTTAGCTACAAAGGACGCAGAGGGCTTTCTAGAGAAGTGCCACCGTATTCTCCGTACCATGGTATAGTGGAGACGAGCAGGGTTGCTTTCACTACTTTCCAACTGTCGGGACCAGCATACTAGTAGTGGCGGGCTTATGAGGAGGGTAGCCCCGCCGAGGTAGCTTCGCTCACATAGGCTCAGTTTTCAGAGATGTTCCTCAGAGAGTTTGTTCCCCAGATCCTTTTGGATGCATAGCCCCCGGAGTTTAAGCAGTTGCGCCACGGTGCTATGATTGTGTCAGAGTGCTTCGTAAGGTTCAGCGAGTTATCCAGGCATACATCTGCCTTAGTTTCCACAGTCAGAGAGCGAGCCTGTCAATTTATCGAGGGGCTCAACTATGGTATTAGATTCAGCATGGCTTGAGAGTTAGAGATTGATACTCCATATTAGCAGGTGATAGAAATCGCATGGAAATTGGAGGGTATGCGGGGCCAGGAGAGAGAGGACAGGCAGGCCAAGAGGCCTCGAGATTCTAGTGCATATAGTGGTGCCCCTGACCCAGTTGCAACCTATCATGGTAGAGACTATGTGAGCCGTCCAATTCATTCAGCACTTCCAGCTTCAGTGGTACTCCTCCTGCATGGGGTGCTTTCAGCAGTCAGTCCAGCTGACTAGGCCCCAACTAGTTTTAGTAGCCACGTATTTCGAGAGCTTTTTTTGAGTGTGGTGACACTCACCCATATGGTGAGGGACTGCCCCAGACTCAAGAGGGGTACACCCCCACCAACTACTCAGGCTCCAGGTATTCCATAGCGTCCCCAGACTTCTCAGGTCGTGGTTACCGCACCAGTTGCCACTCCATCTGCACAGCCAACTAGGGATGGAGGTCAAGCGGGTAGGGGTTGCCCAAGAGGGGGAGGCCAGGCTAGATGTTATGCTCTTCCGAGTAGGATGGAGGCGGTTGCTTCAGACGCAGTTATCACAATTATCGTTCTGGTTTTTCATAGAGATGCATCAGTCTTATTTGATCCAGGATCCACTTATTCATATGTATCATCTTACTTTGCTCCGTATTTGGTTATATATCGGGATTCTTTGAGTTCTCCTGTCTATGTATCCACGCCTGTGGGAGATTCCATTGTTGTTGACCGTGTGTATCAGTCGTGTTTAGTTGTTATTGCTGGTTTTGAGACCAGAGTTGATCTATTGTTGCTCAGTATGGTAGACTTTGATTTTATTTTGTGCATGGACTTGTTGTCGCACTATCATGCTATTCTGGATTGTCACGCCAAGACGGTGACGTTGGCTATGCCAGGTTTACCGCAAGTTGGAGCGGACGGTACTTTGGATTATGTTTCTAGCAGGGTGGTATCTTTCCTTAAGGCACAACAGATGATTGGGAAGGGGTGTGATGCATATCTAGCCTTTGTGAGAGATGTCAGTGTTGATACTTCTATCGTTGAGTCAGTTCCGATAGTGAGAGTTATCCAGATGTATTTCTGACGGATCTTCCGGGCATGCCGCTTGATAGGGATATCGATTTTGGTATTGACTTATTACCGGGCACTCAGCCCATTTCTATTTCACCATATCGTATGGCACCGGCGGAGTTGAATGAGTTAAAGGAGCAGTTGCAAGAGTAGCTTGATAGGGTTTGCATTCGGCCTAATGTATCACTGTAAGGGTGCTCTAGTCTTGTTTGTAAAGAAGAAGGATGGTTCTATGCACATGTATTGATTATCGGCAGTTGAACAATGTAACAGTGTAGAACAGGTATACATTACCACACATTGATGACCTATTTGATTAGCTACAGGGTGCCAGAGTGTTCTTAAAGATTAATTTGTGGTCAGGCTCTCATCAGCTGAAGATTCGGGATCCAGAGATTCCGAAGACTGCTTTTAGGACTCAGTGTGGTCACTACGGGTTCCTTGTGATGTCATTCAGGCTGACCAATGCCCTAGTAGTATTGATGCACTTGATGAACATGATTCTTTCGTCATTGTGTTTATTGAAGACAACTTGGCGTACTCCTGGAGCCGGAAGGATCACGAGAAGCACCTGAGGATCGTGCTCCAAGCCTTGAAAGAAAAGAAGTTGTATGCAAAAATTTTAAAGTATGAATTCTGGGTTGATTCAGTGGCATTTTGGGGTCATGTGGTGTCGAGTGAGGGGATCAAGTTAGATCCGAAGAATATTGAAGCGATACGGAGTTGGCCCAGACCATCTTCAGCTACCGAGATCCGAAATTTTCTTTGTTTGGCAGGGTGTTACCGTCGTTTCATAAAGGGCTTCTCATCTATTGCTGCACTTATGATCAGATTGACCCAGAAGGGTGCTCCGTTCACATGGACCGAGGAGTGTGAGGAGAGCTTTCAAAAGCTCAAGACTGCTTTGACTACAGTCCTAGTGTTAGTGTTGCCTATGGGTTCGGGGTCTTACACTATGTAGTGTGATGCGTCACGTGTTCGCCCCGGTGCGGTGTTAATGCAAAATGGTAGGGTGATTGCCTACGCATCTAGGCAACTGAAGGTGCATGAGAAGAATTATCCTATCCACAACCTGGAGTTAGCAGCCATTTTTCATGCCTTGAAGATTTGGCAGCAATATTTGTACGATGTCCCTTGTAAGGTCTATACCGACCAGCGAAGTCTACGGCATCTGTTCAATCAGAAGGATCTTAACTTGCGGCAGCGGAGGTGGTTAGAGTTGCTTAAGGACTATGATATCACCATTCTATATCATCGCGGGAAGGCCAATGTGGTGGCCGATGCCTTGTGCCGAAAGGCGGAGAGCTTGGGCAATTTAGCATATCTACCGGCAGTGGAGAGGCCATTAGCATTGGATGTTCAGGCCTTGGCCAACCAGTTTGTTAGATTGGATGTTTCCGAGCCGAGTCAAGTTCCGACTTGCGTGGTTTCTCGGTCTTCTCTATATGATCGCATCAGAGAGCGTCAGTATAGTGACCCCTATTTGCTTGTCCTTAAGACACGGTTCAGCACGGCGATACTAAGGAGGTTATTATTGGGAATGACGGTGTGTTACGAATGCAGGGCCGGCTACGTGTGCCCAATGTGGATGGTTTGCGTGATTTGATTCTTCAAGAGACTCACAGTTTGCGGTAATCCATTCATCCGGGTGCCGCTAAGATGTTTCAGGACTTGAGGCAGCACTATTAGTGGAGGAGGATAAGAAATACCTAATGGAGTATGTAGCTTGGTGTCTAAATTGTCAGCAGGTGAAGTATGAGCATCAGCGGCTAAGTGTGTTACTTTAGAGGCTTGAGATTCTCGAGTGAAAATGGCAGCGAGTTACCATGCATTTCGTTGTTGGGTTCCCACTGACTCAGAAGACGTTTGACGCAATATGGGTGATTGTGGATAGATTGACCAAGTTAGCTCATTTCATTCCTGTGATGACTACTTATTCTTCAAAGCAGCTAGCTCAGGTTATATTCGCAAGATTGTCCGACTTCATGGCGTGCCGGTATCCATCATCTCTGACCAGGGTACATAGATTTCTTTGCGCTTCGCGAGAGCTGTACAGCGTGAGTTAGGCACAGGGGTTGAGTTGAGTACAGCATTTCGCCTTCAGACAGACGGACAGTCCGAACACACTATTCAGATATTGGAGGATATGCTTCGTGCTTGTGTCATGGAATTTCGGGGTTCTTGGGATCAGTTCTTGCCTCTTGCAAAGTTTTCCTACAACAACAGTTACCAATCAAGCTTCCAGATGGCTCTATATGAGGCCTTGTATGGGAGGCGGTGTTGGTCTCCGGTGGGTTGATTTGAGCCGAGTGAGGCAAGGCTATTGGGTACTAACTTAGTTTAGGATGCTTTGGAAAAGGTTAAGTTGATTCAGGATCAGCTTCGTACAGCCCAATTTAGACAGAAGAGTTTTGCGGATCGGAAGGTTCGCGATATTGTATTCATGGTTGGAGAGCGGGTCTTGCTCTGTATTTTGCCCATGAAGGGTATTATGAGGTTTGGGAAGAAGGGCAAGTTGAGCCCTAGGTATAACGGACCTTTTGAGATTCTTGAGAGGATTGGTGAGGTGGCCTACAAGCTTACATTGCAACCTAATCTAGCTGCAGTTCATCCGGTATTCTATATTTCTATGCTCTGGAAGTATCATGGTGATCTGTCTCATGTGTTGGATTTCACCTCAGTCTAGTTGGACAAGGATTTCCCTTATGTTAAGGAGCCGGTGGCCATCTTGAGGTCGAAGAGCATTACTTCAGTGAAGGTTCAGTAGAGGGGTCAACCAGTCGAGGAGGTGACTTGGGAGACCGAGCATGATATGCATAGTCATTATCCTCATCTTTTCACCACTTCAATATGTCTCTATACTCATTTGAGGACGAACGTTTGTTTTAAGAGAGGGAGGATGTAACGACCCGTCCGGTCTTTTTTAGTATTTTAGCCCTATTCCCCTATTTATTGCCTCTTCTATGTTGTATTGTAGTTATGTGACTTCCGGGGGTGTTTGGTTTTCGTTATGGTTCGGGTGAGTTTCGAAGTGAAATGGGACACTTAGTCTCGAAGTTGGAAGTTTAAGTTGAAAGAGTTACCGTAGTTCGACTTTTGTTTAGACGACACTGGAATGGAGTTTTGACGCTCCGTATGGTAATTTTGGACTTAGGAGCGTGTCCGGATATTGATTTGGAGGTTCGTATATCGTTTCGGCTTGAATTGGCGAAATTTAGAAAGTTGAAAGTCTGGAAGGTTGAGAAGTTTGACCGGGAGTTGACTTTATTGATATCGGGGTCGAATTCCGATTTCGTAATTTGGAATAGGTCTGTCAAGTCATTTATGACTCGTGTGCAAAATTTGAGGTCAATCGGAGTTATTTTGGTATGAATCGGAGTTACTCTAAACTTTCAAGACATATAGACGTATTACAATAATCATTCATGAATAAGATAGCTATTCAGATACGGTCTCAAATTTATGTGCAATTACAATCGAGAAGATATGCTTCATTTCATCAAAATTCACTCTTTTTAGGTGACATTCAAATAAAATAAATAAAATAAAAAAAGAGGGATCCTTTTTAGGTGACATCAATTTTTTTTTAATATCCTTTTGAATAGACATGCACGAGACCAAGCCTCGTATTAGTAGTTTTGACAAAGTTTAATTAGTCCACCAAGCAATATTACCAACTACCATGTATAAAAGCTTCTCCAAACCAAAAAATGGAAGTAGTGTATATTCACGAAAAAAGTAATTCAACCAAGACAAAACTTACTTATTTCTTAGCAATGAGCTAATTGATCTCGTCATGATTTAAAAGAAAATCGAAACTCACGATAGTAAAGGTCAAGACTTCTGATAATTATCTTGCATTCATATAGGCGAAGAACAATTAATATTAGAAAATCGTGGATCGATTGTAATACTCGTAGGTAATGTAACATGAAGCATAGCAAATTAGCAATGCATAAAATGGCATTGTACATATATAGCTATATAGACGAATTGTCAAACTGATATGGCAGGAAACCTTCAATACCGCCTCTCCTTTTGGCTATTTTCCTATCTCTATTGTACTTGGACTCTTTATTACATAATATATAATTTTTTAGATCTCAATCGACCTATCACCGCGTAGACTTTTTAATTTCGAATATCATGAAGAACTGTCCATTTATACAAGAGATACTTAAATAAGTACGGCGATATGAGATGATCATCCATTTCATGGTATCAGAGCACGCATAGAGGTCCTAAGTTCAAATTGCCTATTTAGTTCTTTTGCGTATTATAAATTTTGAATGCGATCAATTAATGTGCTAACTGATGGTTGTGGAAGATCAATGGGCGACTCATCTCCATATAATTCCTGTCCATGTGATAACTTACCGTGTGAAAATTAGTAACTTGAAAGTCGGTTACAAAAACTGCTACTATTATCATGGAGATGAGCAATTAATATTACTAACATGATTCTATCATGAAGTTAAACAGCATGCGTCATGGGCGGCTTTCCAGCCTCGCCCCATGACCCCTTGGACGCGCCCCGTGGCGTCCTAAGCCTCTCAAAGCCTAGCGCCACGGACGGCCCCGTGGTCTTGGCCGCGCCAAGTGACATGTGCGCAAGTGCCTCTGTCGCCCCACCAACACTCCTTGCCGGCGCCCAGCGGCTTGCGAGCGTCAACCATGTTGCGCGCGCAGACAATGCCGCACAACCAAGAGATGCCGCGCGCACAGCCAAGGCCGCGCGCATCCATCATGATCCAAGCACAAGTGCCAGCCCCCCGCCGCGGGCCATCATCAATAGTGCCGCGCGCGCGGACCCTGACCGTCAAGACAAGATTGCTGCCATTGGACTTAGTATTTCTACATCATAGAAGACTAAGTTCCTTTCATTGTAAATATAGAATAGGTTTACTATTTTATATTCATTGTGCTCCTAGAGCTTGCATTAGGTCTACTCATGTAATTTGGGTTTTTATTTTTTAAGCATTATTAGGGGGGTATCAACATTCAAACATTTTCAGCAAGCATTCAATTCTCTGTACTGGTGTCTTCGCCCCCTCGACACCGCATTAGCTTTGTAATAGCTCTTTCATCATCAATACAATCATCATCAAAAATCCAACCAAAGCTTCCGCTGCTCTCATTTCTCTTGTTGCCTACGAATTGGTTTTCCCGCACGACACTGACAATCTAGTCTAGCGTGCGGAGGGGACCTCAGTTGGCGGACGGCAATCGTACTGACATCGATTGCCTAGCCTTACGCTACCCTTCCAAAGCATCTCAGGAAGGCGTCGCGTAACAGTTGGTATCAGAGCCTAGGCTCGACGCATCGGACAAGGGAACGTGTTGCCATTCCACCATTTCTGACCATGGTGACTCAAGGGGATCGGATCACCGTCCTCGAACAGGCTCTTGATGGACTACGGCCCCTCGTAGGTACCGTGCCTGATTTAAAAGCCAGCCTAGAACAAAGGTTGGACAACCTGGACCGCAGGATGCGGCAGGCGGAAAATGACATTGCAAACATCAGTCGGGATTCTGAGGATGACCGTCAAACAGCAGCTGTCGAGGCAGCTGCCCTTCATGGCAAATTCGATGACCTCCAACAGGACCGTGCGCAGGATTTAGACCATCATCAACAACAGGCAGACAAAATCACTGCCATGCAGCAAACCATAGACATCTTGACAGGCCAGCTCAACATTGTCAATGCTGCTCCTCAAGGCTTGCTCAGAGGAGCCGACAATCACATTGGGGGTGCCATAAACATTGCCCCTGCTCCACAAAAGCTGAAAATTCCGGAACCAAAGCCATACAACGGTGCCCGGGATGCCAAGGAAGTGGAGAACTTCATATTCGACATCGAACAATACTTCGATGCTGTTGGTCCCTTGGACGAAGCAAAACAGGTAGCAACTGCTGCCATGTATCTCCAAGGCGATGCTAAACTCTGGTGGCGAGTGAAATATGAAGCCATCAGGGCCGGTCAGGACAATCTGCAGACATGGGCGGAACTGAAGGCAGCCATACGCCAACAGTTCTTCCCCGAGAATGTGGAATACAATGCACGGAGGAAACTGCGGGAACTCCGGCAGACCAAATCAGTGCGGGAGTACGTGCGGGAATTCTCCGCGCTCATGCTAAACATCAGAGACATGGGGGACAAAGACAAACTCTTCACATTCATAGAAGGGTTGAAGCCCCATGCCCGTGCAGAGTTGCAACGACAAAGGGTAGACACCCTGCCCAAGGCAATCCAAGCTGCTGAATGCCTTGGGGATTATCATCTTGAATCTCTAAGAGATAGGTCCCAGCCGCCTATCCGGGGAGCATACACTGGGAGCCAACCAAGCCATGGCGGTCCTAGCAGAAGTGGGGGAGATCGAAGTGCATCAAAAGCTAAGACTCCTTCATCAAGCAGCAACACAGCTGCATCAGTCAACAACAATCAAGGGAGAAAGCCTCCCTCAGAATGCCGTCATTGCGGTGGGCCTCATTGGAACAATGAATGCCCAAACATACAAATCAACGCTCATCAGGCAGTCGAAAACGGGTCAGACACTAACACTGACTCTGACAATGCGGAGCAAGTGGGTGCTTTCAGCGCACTTGTTAGTTCCATCTCAGACACCTTACCAGGATCCAACACTGGTAAGCATATGAAACATACAATCCCGATCATCAGGAAAGGGAAAGAGAAGGCGGACGAGATACCTCCCACCATAAAAGAGAGGACCCTCATGTTCGTTAACATGGAGGTAAACGGTCGCCCCATCCGGGCCATGATAGACACGGGTGCTACCCACAACTACCTAGCCTCATCTCAGGTAGAGCGCCTTGGTTTGGCCGTGAAAAAGTGTAAGGGCAGCGTCAAGGCTATCACCTCACCTCATCAGCCGTTGAGTGGAAAAGCCAAAGCAATACCAATGAAGCTTGGTCCATACGAGGGAAAATTCAACCTGCGCATAGCTATCATCGATGACTTCGAATTGATAGTGGGATTGGAATTCCTAAGACAAACCAATACCATTCCGGTGCCCTTCGCTGATATGCTCATCATAATGGGAGAAAACGGGGCCAAACCTCGTGTCATCCCATGAAAACCCATCAAGATGGCTGCGGAAAACATCTCAGCCATGCAGTCGAGGAAGGGAGGCAAAAGGCATGAACCCAAAGTTCAGGCTACCCCTATCCTCAAGAATCAGACATCACATCATTGGCGCCAAGCAAATGATGACGCCCCCCATCGCGTGAAGACTTGCCAACCATGTCCTAAGGGCAAGTCGGATCGCCCAGCAAAAGCGGGACTCTTGAAACCGCCATCTGCCCCGCAGAAACCATGGG
>MCJB01002824.1:0-11148 GCA_002018475.1 Nicotiana obtusifolia | reverse complement strand
TTTAAAGGTTTGAAATTTGAATCAAATATTATAAAGTTTGAAACTAATTGAAACTTTGTAAGAATATTATATAGTAACTTCTTTAATTCTAATTATAAGTTATATTTTTCAAAACTTATAATTTCCTTCTACTACACTACTACAAAATTTATAATTTTACTAACTTTGAATAAGTTATATTTCTAATTATAAGTTATATTTCCAAAAACTTATAAGAATATTATTATATAGTAACTTCTTTAATTCTAAAATTCGGATTTGAAACATAATTTTCAATTATTTATAAACTTAAATAAATGAGTCAATGTAACTAATTATTAAAAAAAAATCAAAAAAAAAAATAGAATAAACCGGCGACCGGACCGGATCGGACCGGTATACCGGCCACCGGTACCGGTCCTGGTCCGGTCTAACGATATTTAACCGGTGAGTCCGGACCGTTAGGGACCGGTTTGGTCCGGTTTTGGGCATAATAATGGTACCGGACCGGACCGGACCCTTAGCCAGCCTTAGTACTGATTGCTGGACTTGTATGCTGTGTGTTAGTTGGGGCAAAAATATCAATTTAACCGGTTTGGTGGTTGCTTTGGTATGACAATTTAAGATATTGCTAAATTCTAATAGCCCGCCCACAAAGTGGCCAACTCGACTAATTTTTACCCATTTCTACTTTAAACATCTAATAAGGTCCAAAAAAGGAATCTTTACATAAGTAGACAATTATATTCATTATTTACTTTTAATAATCATATACATAAATTATGTATTAATTACACATAATTATACATATATTATACACGAAATATGAACATATTATATCTCCACCGATTATTTTTAGTTTAAACAATTGAGTGAATAACTATTTTGGTTAATTCTTTAAAAACAAAAAGATCGAGAATGACTTTGTACCATTTTGAATTCGTCAAATGTTTGGCCCAATTCAAATACTTCTGGGTCAAATTGGAGATCCGCCTTTTTTTTTTCTTTAAATAGAACTCAGTACTTTATATCACTTTATTCAGTGTATATTGCGATTTTATTTTATTTTTTCTAGCTAGTATATATATATCGTTGACTGTTTTAGTTAAACGATTGATAGACGGCTATTTAGATTAATTCTTCATATTTTTATTGTCATCATGATATTGACACTATAGTAAATGAAATAGATTTTTTTCTCACAAGAGTGTGGATAGATAGCTCAAATTATATATATATATATTGTTTTCTAGAATGGTCATAATGGAACGTTATAGGAACAAGAAAGAGTTTCAATAAGAGGAAAAGGAAACAAAAACGAAAGAAATCAAGTGACAGAATATTTTTTAGAAAACTATGTTCTTTAAATACTAACTTCCATAACATAACGCTAGAGCCTAAAGTTAGCCAACTTGTAAATCTCTCATGTGGATGATTAACCCAACTAAACTTTAATCACATTAAACTACATAAAAATAGTAGTACTATTTTTTGGTTGGAACGGTATCTTTTGATGATAAAATTTTATATAGATCCCATATCATACTTAGGTAGTAACATTGTCAATAGGGCACATTGATCAGGATTTCAAAAAAATAAGTGTAATATTATAATGATTTGGATCTAGGAATAAAAATTGGCGGGTTTATGTTTAGGTTATTACCATTAAATTATTATACTTTTAAATTATAGATTCAATTTTTTTATTTATTTTGAGCTTCTAGTAAACTTTTTGCACATATATATATATATCTATACTCTAAATAAAAAATGTAGGGATCAATTGAACCCATTAACTGTATATTGTATCATTTATTGCTACTAGTTTAAATAGACATTTGGTTTAATTATATAAAAAATTTATGGTGATCAAAGGAGAATAGAAATTTTAAGTTGCCACATTTAGCAACTATGAAAGAATAAATCAAACAAAGGCTTAACCGTTTTAGAATCATCAATGATTGGTGTATTGGTAGATCCATTTACAACCCCTTTGAAAATATTACCTGAATGGTATTTTTTTCTTGTATTTCAAATACTTCGCATAGTGCCAAAAGAAGAAGAAGTATTTAATTAAAATGAAAGAAGGGATGAGAAATGCCCATCCTCCATGGATAGACCCAAAAAAGAAGGGATAATACATAATTATAACTCTGTGATTGTCCCACTTTATCAGATGCATCCTTATATTTTGCAGGGGTCCTATAACTCTTTTATCTTTGTTAAAGGTATAATAAATGCCACATTTTTAAGAGAGAACCAATTTTTGTGCTGTGTGTGATATACACTTATTTTTTCCGTTTATTTTTCTTTTCACATTTTCCTCCTCCTTCGTCGTTTTCTTTCTCTATTTTTCCCTTCTTCGTCCTTTTCTTTCACCCATGGACTTCATTATTTTCTTGATCTTTAGTTGCAAAGTCAATTCTTGGTTTTCAAAGATTTATCCATATCATTAAAGTTGAAAGTTTTCTAAAGAGTAATGGTAGTAGTTGATTGGTAGTGTATTGGGTCAAATACGACCGGCTGCTCGAGGTGAGTCGAGCCCGGATACAGCTCAAGACCGGGTTGTCTCGATTCGAAGTCGGCAAGTCGAGCATGAAATTGGAGCAACCGAAACAGGGTGACCGACGTTGGCCGATGAAAGCATATCTCGTGATAAAGATCAATTTCGAGCGGATGTTTCGTGCATTCCTGATATTTCGGCAAGAATGGATATCTCAACCGTCATGAACGTTAGGCCACTATTTTAGGGATATCCCATTCTGTAATTAAAGGGTTTTTATCTTGTAATTAGAGTTTTACCAATTAAGGAGTCTTTCTTTTACCTATAAGAAGGGTGTCTACCTTCATTATAAACACACAACTCATATTCAATAGAAAATACTGAATACGACTACTGTTCATCAAGCTTTGCCTTCTTTGTCATACTTCGTCATTGAATACTCAATCACAGTGGTTTGGTTATTCCTTTTTATCTATTATATTCCAGTTATTTGCATTATATTTTACATTGTATCAAATTGATTCACACATCCTTAGCACTACGAACAAATTCAATTGTTACTCGGATTTAAGGGTAAACAGTTTGGTGCCCACCGTGGAGCCGAGGATATTAGTGAATTTTTTTTGGTACAATTCTCTTTCACGCACTATTTTGCACTTGCTCTTTGCAGAAATTTTTGTTTTTCAGATTACAGCCTAATCATGTCACACTCACTCCCTAACAATAATGAGTTCAACCTCCAAAGCGAAAACAACGCTGTGCCCGAAAATGAGGTCCCAATCGACGCCAACTCCCAAATGGCAGTCGATGCTGATCAGACCCCCGGCCTATCACACGGTGTTCGGGGGGAAAACCACTCAGGAATTCAACATAGTGGAGAAAACGAAATCAGCCTCAAAGTAATATTCGATATGTTGCTAGCCCAACAAGCAGCGATAGCCCAACTACAAAGCCGCAGTCAGAACCCGAGCGGAGCCGAAGCCGTTCCTCCTCAGGTGGTAGCCGTACTAAATGAGCGGATCGCAGCGCAACCGGATGAGAACACTTCAGGGACCAACTCCAGGATTATCAAAATGCTCGAGGAGTTGACTAAGCGGGTCGAAATGGGTGAAAAAAGAATTGAAGCTAACAACAAAAAAGTCGAAACGTACAATTCGAGGGTAGACCAGATACCGGGGGCACCTCCAGTGTTGAAAGGTTTAGACGCTAAAAAGTTTGTGCAAAGGCCTTTCCTGTCCAGTGCCGCTCCAAAACCGACTCTGAAGAAGTTTCGCATGCCCGAAATTCCTAAATATAACGGAACTTCGGATCCAAATGAGCACGTGACAGCTTACACCTGTGCTATAAAGGGGAACGACCTCGAGGACGATGAAATTGAGTCCGTCCTCCTGAAAAAATTTGGAGAAACCCTATCCAAGGGGACAATGACGTGGTATCACAACTTACCACCAAATTCCATCGACTCTTTTGCCATGCTCGCCGATACCTTCGTCAAAGCCCATGCAGGCGCCATCAAGGTTGAGACGAGGAAGTCAGATTTATTCAAAGTCAGACAACGAGACAGCGAAACGTTAAGAGAGTTCGTGTCTCGGTTCCAAATGGAGCGAATGGACCTGCCACCGGTTACGGATGACTGGGCCGTGCAAGCCTTCACCCAAGGGCTGAATATCCAAAGTTCTGCAGCATCTCGACAACTCAAACAGAGCTTGATTGAGTACCCGGCCGTCACCTGGGCAGACATCCACAACCGATACCAGTCGAAGATTAGGGTAGAAGATGACCAGGTCGGGGCTTCATCGAGCTCTTCTTACCCCATTAGAGCTTTCGATCGACCTCTAAGGGATAACTATCGAGAGCTAAGGTCGAATCGAGATAGACACCGGCCATACCCAGAAGATCGAAGGATTGTGCCGAGGGGGCATAGATCCCCGAAATAGGAAAACAGGTACGATCCCAATCAAAGGAACAGGAGGCCGTTGCCAAAAAACAACTTCGAGAAAACCAGTAACCGCCAAGAAGCGCCTCGATTGTCCGAATACAATTTTAATGTCGATTCGGCAACTCTAGTTTCAGCAATCGGTCGCATCAAGGACACCAGATGGCCAAGGACGTTACAAACGGACCCCACCAAGAGGGACCCCAACCTTATATGCAAGTATCATGGCACTCACGGGCATAGAACGGAGGATGGCCGACAGTTGAGAGAAGAAGTAGCCCGGTTGCTCGAAAACGGGCATCTTCGGGAATTTATGAGCGATCAAGCAAAAAATCACTATGAAAATAGGGACAGGTTAGCAAATCAGAAGAGCCAAAACATACAATCAACATGATAATCAGGGGAGCAGATACGCCTCGAGTACCGATGCTGAAACGTACCAAAATATCCATTACCCGAGAAAAACGTACTTGGGATTACGCAACAGAAGGAACTTTGTATTTTAGCGACAAGGATATCGAAGGTCTCACATAACCTCACAACGATGCATTGGCGATATCGATGTTAATACATGATACTCGAGTGAAGCGCGTACTTATCGACCCCGGGAGTTCAGCCAACATAGTTCGATCATGGGTCGTTGAGCAACTCGGTCTCTCAAACCAGATCATCTCCGAGGTCCGAGTCCTCAACGGTTTCAACATGGCCTCAGAAACAACGAAAGGAGAGATAACACTGATGGTCAATATTGCTGGAACTATCAGGGCAACAAAATTTTGCGTGATCGAAGGCGATATGAGATATAACGCCTTGCTCGATAGACCTTGGATACATGATATCAAAGCCGTACCGTCGACCTTGCATCAAATGTTGAAGTTTCCATCGGCCGAGGGAGTCATCACCGTCTATGGGGAACAACATGCGGCAAGGGAAATGTTCGCGGTGGAGGAAGCGGCACCGAAATCTACCATTCCCCAACAGAAGACTAAATAGCAATTAGAAAAGCCGCCTTCAACAGATGAGGGTGAGCAAGATCGGCCTGACGAAGATAGATATGGGATACCCCGATCGTTTGTTACTCCGGATGAGTCCGACGTAACCAAATCAACGGTCGAGGAGCTCGAACAAGTCTCGATCCGCAGCGACGCACCCGATAGAAAGGTATACCTGGGCTCGAATTTAAACCTTGAGCTCAGGTCCAAATTACTTGCTTTTCTTTTAGCTAATGAAAATTCCTTTGCTTGGTCCCATTTAAACATGACAGGCATACCACCGGAAATTGCAACACACAAGCTGAGTGTTGACCCGAAGTTCCGGCCGGTCAAGCAAAAAAGGAGACCTCAGTCCGAAGTCAAACAGGCCTTCATCAAGGACGAGGTAACTAAACTCTTAAACATAGGGTCCATTCGAAAGGTTAAGTACCCTGAATGGCTAGCTAATGTAGTTGTAGTCCCTAAGAAGGGAAACAAACTTAGAATGTGTATAGATTATAAGGACCTAAATAAAGCATGCCCCAAAGACTCCTTCCCCTTGCCCAACATCGATCGCATGATCGACGCTCCTGCTGGCCACGAGACTCTTAGTTTTCTCGACGCCTATTCTGGGTACAACCAGATTCAAATGGATAAGGATGACCAAGAAAAAACATCCTTCATCACTAAGTATGGCACTTATTGCTATAATGTGATGCCATTCGGGCTTAAGAATGCAGGAGCAACATATCAACGCCTAGTAAATAAAATGTTTGAAAAACAGCTAGGTAAACCAATGGAAGTTTATGTCGATGACATGCTGGTTAAGTCCCTGCGAGCAGAGGACCATTTAAGTCATTTGCAGGAAACGTTCGATGTTCTGAAGAAATACAACATGAAATTGAATCCAGAAAAATGTGCATTTGGAATGGGCTCTGGAATGTTCCTTGGGTTTATGGTCTCCAACCGGGGAATAGAAATCAACCCGGACAAAATTAAGGCCATCGAGGACATAACGGTCGTCGACAGCGTCAAGGCCGTATAGAAATTGACAGGCCGGATTGCAGCTTTAGGTCGATTTATATCGAGATCGTCGGACAGGAGCCATCGATTCTTCAATTTACTAAAAAAGAAGAATGAGTTTTCATGGGGACCGGAATGCCAGCACGCATTGGATGAGCTAAAAAGGTACCTCTCTAGCCCGCCTTTGCTGCATACACCAAAGACATGTGAACAGTTATATCTTTATCTCGCTGTATTGGAGATAGCAGTGAGCGGGGTCCTTGTCCGGGAAGAACAAGGTACGCAATTTCCTATTTACTACGTTATTAGGACATTAGGAGAAGCCGAGACCAGGTACCCACACTTAGAAAAACTAGCACTCGCCTTATTGAGTGCGTCTAGAAAATTGAAACCATACTTTCAATGTCACCCAATATGCATAGTGACGACCTACCCCCTTAGAAATGTTATGCATAAACCCGAGTTATCGGGCCGACTGGCCAAATGGGCCATCGAGATCAGCGGGTACGATATCGAATATCGACCTCGGACCTCGATAAAATCTTAGGTGCTGGCCGATTTTGTTGCCGACTTCACATCGTCGCTCATCCCCGAAGTCGAGAAAGAGCTCATGATTAAATCGGGGACTCCTTCAGGAGTGTGGACTCTGTTCACAGACGGTGCCTCAAATTCGAAAGGGTCATGGTTTGGCATCGTACTCAAGCCTCCGACCGGAAACACAATTAGACAATCCATTAAGACTATAAAATTGACTAACAATGAAGCCGAATATGAGGCTATAATCGCAGGTCTAGAGTTGACCAAGAACCTTGGAGCAGGGATAGTCGAGGCCAAGTGCGACTCCCTCCTTGTTGTCAACCAAGTGAATGGAACGTTCGAAATCAGGGAAGGGCGTATGCAAAGGTATGTAGATAAAATTCAAGTCACGTTACACAGGTTTAAGGAATGGACCCTACAGCACATACCTCGTGAACAAAACAGCGAAGCCGATGCTCTCGCCAACTTAGGCTCATCGGTCGAAGATGAAGAAGTTCACTCCGAAAAAGTCGTGCAATTGTTAAGGTCGGTGGTGGAGGAAGTTTATGCCGAGGTCAACTCAACAAGCTTGACTTGGGATTGGAGGAATAAGTACATAGAATATCTCAGCTCTGGTAAACTGTCGTCCGATCCCAAAGAATCGAGAGCGCTTCGCACGAAGGCGGCCCTTTTTTGTCTGGCCGATAATGGACCCTTGTACAGAAGGACCTTCGAAGGACCTCTAGCTATATGTCTCGGACCAGGAGACACTGAATATATTTTGAAGGAAATACACGAAGGAACTTGTGGCAATCACTCCGGCTCCGATTCATTGGTACGAAAGGTAATTCGGGCCAGCTATTACTGGAACGACATGGAGAAAGATGTGAAAGAATTTGTACGCAGATGCAGTGGGTGTCAAAGGCATGCACCGATCATCCACCAACCTGCGGAAACATTACGTTCAGTCATATCGCCATGGCCGTTTATGAAGTGGGGGGATGGACATTGTAGGTCCCCTCCCTCGAGCACCAGGTAAAGCTCAATTTATCCTTTTTATGACTGACTATTTTTCTAAGTGGGTGGAAGCACAGGCTTACGAGAAGGTCAGAGAAAAAGAGGTAATCGACTTCATATGGGACCACATTATCTGCCGATTCAGGATGCCTTCGGAAATCGTATGCCACAACGGAAAGCAATTCGTAGGCAGCAAAACAACCAAGTTCTTCGAAGACAATAAAATCAAGAGGATATTGTCAACCCCATATCACCCCAGTGGTAATGGCCAAGCAGAATCGACCAACAAAACCATAATCCAAAACCTGAAGAAAAGGCTAGTCGATGTTAAAGGAAAATGGAGGGAAATGCTACCCGAAGTCTTATGTGCATACCGAACAACCGAAAGAACTAGTACCGGGGCCACCCCGTTTTCCCTAGTATATGGCACCGAAGCGTTGATACCGGTCGAGGTAGGCGAACCAAGCATCAGGTTTCAACACGCTACCGAAGAGTCTAACCAGGAGGCTATGAATGTTAGCCTGGAACTCTTAGATGAAAGAAGAGAAGCCGCTCTAGTCCGAATAGCAGCGCAAAAACAAAGAATCGAGAGGTACTATAATCGGAGAGCTCGTCTCCGATACTTCAGTGCGGGGGACCTGGTACTTAGGAGAGTCACGCCCAATACCTGGGATCCCAATGAAGGAAAGTTAGGGCCGAACTGGGAAGGTCCCTATGTTGTAGTGAAGGTCATCGGGAAGGGATCTTACAAGCTCGGTACTACGGATGGTAAGTCAGTGCCGAATAATTGGAATGTGGGCCACTCGAAGCGATACTATTGCTAACGTAACTTACTTTGCCCTTTTTACTTTCTTTTTATTTTGTTTATCGGCAGTAACACATGCAGGATAGGTTGATATCAAGCGAACCAACTCGAGGTATTAGGACTGAAAACACGCGTTGCACTCTTTTTTCCTTCGACCGGTTTTGTCCCAAATTGGATTTTACGGCAAGGTTTTTAATGAGGCCACCATATGTCGTGCTAACATAGATCAATAATTTATCGAATTTCACAACTTTCATATTAAACTCTAGCGATGTTCGATTTCGAGGGGGCTAAATAAAGATCGCTAGGAATTGATGTAAGGGTCAAACGGTCAAAAGAGGCCGTACCCGAGTAGATCGATCTGATTTCCCTCCGTCAAATGAAGATGTACAAGCACATGAATATTAACGAAATCATTTGGTACCTACATTGTATTCTCAAGCCCAAGGGCTTTTACAATCATCTTTGCATTATCAATAACTGAGATTGTCAAAAATGCATGAAATCCGAAGGGGAATAAGACCTGACGAGGCAAACCCTGAAGCCGACTAATTGGGCCAAGGCCTAGGAAAATTTACATAACACAAAGGGAACTGAGATCGATCTAGGTAATCCCGGTTTATGAAATGCCAAGGTCGAATTAAATTAAACCGATCAAAGTTTGAAAAGGTAAAGCTTCGACTATCCGAAATAAGGCTAAGGCCGAATCAGATTAAAAGGGATCTAAAATTTTGCCAAGGCATGATCCCGATTCGCATACCAAAAAGCATAGCTTAATGGTCGAAAGTAAAGCGAGTGCAGCTCACTTTGAATACTCAAAAAGGCTAAGGTCGAACTAATTGTTAATCGATCCAATCGGACGCAACTTATAATTCTAGCTAAGGCTAGAAATGGCGAAATATGAAAGTCAAGGAGCCAAGTCAAAATGAAATAAAAGATGTTTATATACATAACGGAACTTTTATACAGGTTCGAACTACGAAATGTCAAGACAACATCAAAATAGCATCAAAATAATGTCAGTCCGAGCCATCTTCAAATTCTTCAGGAAAGGTTCGTCTCCTCATTTCATCCTCTATCTTTGCTGCCTCAGCAACATCGGAAGACAGATCGAGACCACGAGCCTGAAGCTCCTCGAGAACGGAAAGGTGAGTTTGACACTGAGTGTACTCTACCAGCGCCTTCGATTGCTCTTGAGCGACCTCGGCATCGGCTCTATACTGAGCTATCAAGTCTTCAGCATTGGCCTTGGTGGTGGCAATCTCCGCTTTCGCTTCCTGTAGTTGGCTGGTCAGAACCACCCGATCTTGGGTGAGCGACTCAACTTGGAGCCGTTGGGATTCATTGTCCTTGATCAGAGCTCCGATTCTCTCATGCGCCTCCGAGGCCTGTTCTCTTAATCGAGCTTGGAGAGCCTCTTTCTCCGTAGTTAAAGTCTCGGCCATGGATTTCCACCCACTCGTTTCGGCCTTGGCCTCGTTCAGTTCAAACCGGAGTCGGTCCAACCGGTTAGTCATTTGCCCCAGCTGGTCAACACTAGTGGCATGCTCTTTCCTTACAACTTTAAGCTCGGCCCGGAGACTCGACATTTGATTTTCGAGCCGCTGACGTTGAATTTTTTCTTGTGCCATTCCTTCATTGATTCGAAGGAACATTTCATGGTAAAGCACCAAAGACTGTGGGAAATTTGGATTAAAAAATTGTCAGTACGGACTTGGAATCAAAACGTTGAGTTTAAAACAAACGAGGAAGCATACCTTGTTCGATGCCTGTTGAGCTTCATTGAACAAGCATGCCCAATCCACAGCACTCACTGCGGCCTGGTCTTCTTCAGTCACCAAGCAGTGGAGATAACTAGCTACGCCTACCGGCGCACCTAGTGCTCGGGCGTCCTCGGGGACAGTGAAGGTTATCACCCTCCTCCGATCAGGGTTCGAGCTCGGAGCGGGGAATTTGTCGATCAATTTGATATCAGCCGACACCCCACTCGTCTCGGCTGGGGGACTCCTTCTAGGGACTTTGAGGCCGAAGGTATTGGCCGACGGCACCCTGTCAAAAAATTCTTCAAAGGTCCCAGCTGCGACCGGCACCTTGCTCGGTGTGTGCACCTTGCATCTTGGGCCTCTTTCATAGTTGTCTCTGAAAAGGAAGGTGAATGCACCATCTCCGGAATGTCTGAGGATCTTTGTATCGCCTCTATGTTGGCCCGGTCCCCGATCCTTGCTCCCACTTCGACATCCTCTCCTTGGGGAGCACCGGTCTCTTCCACGCTCGGCTCGGGGACTGCCCGAGGGATTTGCCGTTTAGGGTTTCGGGGCTCTTTCCCCCCTCAGAATCATCACTCAGTTGAATGGAAGGGTCAGTGGTTGTGACCTTACGAGCCATCATCTTTCTCCTG
>MCJB01002823.1:0-11806 GCA_002018475.1 Nicotiana obtusifolia | reverse complement strand
CAACTGTAGGTTACGGTTGGTAACAATGACAACCGGTAACCAGAGATAATACAGTTGGTAACAATGACAACTGTAGGTTACAGTTGGTAACAATGACAACTGGTAACCGGAGTTTGATAGATTTACAGTTGGTAATAATGACAACTGTAGGTTACAGTTGGTGACAATGACAACTGGTAACCGGAGTTTGAAAGATTTTACTATTTTAAATGATACTGAACCCAGGGATGTTACAGTTGGTAACAATGACAACTGGTAACCAGAGCTGGGGAGATTTTACTGTTTTTAAATGATATTGAGCCCGATGGGCAGTTTTAAAGTGCTTTCTTTTACTTCACGTTATTTACTTGAAAGATGCACATGTTTTACCTGTTGAAAGGAGTTTCTACTTGAATTTACACTGGTTTACTATTTCACTGATGTTATTACTTCATTATGGATTGCCTTGTGCATTATGTGTTTTTTTACTTTCAGTCATTATTTATGTGTATTACTCACTGAGTTGGAAGTACTCACATTACTCCCTGCACTATGTGTGCAGATTCAGGCATTATCGGTTCCACCCTGAGGTACTGACTACTACTATTGTCAGGGTGGTGATTCGGAGATTACGAGGTAGCTGTTGGCGTTCGCAGCCCGTATCTCTTTTATTTTGTTNCACGCCGCCATGATAGTCATGACTTGCATTGCATTTCATTGCATTGCATTGCATTGCATTTTTGGTTGTGTTGATGTTGTTTCCGTTTACTTCATGTTATCTATTTGAGATGTTACATGTTATTACTGTTCCATCGTGGATTACTCTGAGTCTTATGTGTTTCTTACTTTCAGTCATTATTTATATTTATTACTCACTGAGTTGGAAGTACTCACATTACTCCCTGCACTATGTGTGCAGATTCAGGCATTATCGGTTCCACCCTGAGGTACTGACTACTACTATTGTCAGGGTGGTGATTCGGAGATTACGAGGTAGCTGTTGGCGTTCGCAGCCCGTATCTCTTTTATTTTGTTGTTTCCACTTTCTTCCAAAATTTGTGCCAAAGATATTGTAATAGTTATTTTATTATTAGGATTTCATTAGTGGCTCATGACTTTGTGACACCCCGATCTGAGGGCTTTTGTCGGGATGGTTTACTATATTTTTCCGCAAATTACTATTATTTAACCATACTTATATTATTTTCGTATTATTTAACTGTTTGAGCGAAGTTTAGTTGGTTTGGCTGGCCTTGTCTTCATGAGAGGCGCCATCACGATCGGGTTGGGATTTTGGGTCGTGACACACACTCTATTGGGTTCCATGAGCACATTTCATCTTTCATTGCCTCACTCCATTTATCAACAAATGGGGAGGAAATAGCTTGAGCATGTGATAAAGGATCGGTCAGCTCTCCCGTATCACTAAGATTTTCAGTCACATACACTATAAAATCATCAAAGATGGTTGGCCTTCTTTCTCTTTGTGACCTGCAGAGTGGTTCATTGTGTACATTTTGCTCAGGAACTATGGGATCTGCGTCGTTGTTCCCTTGATTCTCCCCCTCATGAACAGGTTGGTTTACCACCTTTTCATGTACAACAGGTACAGGTGATACGCTCAAATTACACTTGAATAAATAGTGTAAGCGGTCGATGTCAAATATAATAACCCAACAAGGTTGGGGTCGAATCCAATAGGGAATAGGTGTGAAACGTTTACTTGATTAGCGTATTACTCAACTACAGTCGTAATTCTATCCAGGTAATTGTAACAAAAGTATGAATTGAATTTAGTTGTAAATAAAGTCCGATTGCAATATTGAGAATATGAATAATATGATTAAAGAAACCAAGGTTGTGTCCCCCTTTATAAGTGTAATGCTATCGATGTCAATATGATATATATCTAACGGAAGAATCTTTTGATATGCAATTGATGTCTAATTGACTACCCAATATTTTCCAATAATTGGGTAATATTTCCTCTTTATGATTTTTTCAAATATAAAAGAGTTGTGATTAAGAACAATCAATTTATGCCAAATTAAAATCCACTTATTCCTAAGCGATTTTATTATACAAGGTTTAAAGCCTTGAGTCTTTGATATTACTTCTACCAAATTCTATCCCGCTTTCCCAAGAAAAGATAAGAATATAATGGCGTTTGTTAATGTTTGCAACCACCAATAATTGTTTAAAGAATGAGAAGTAAATAAATATCAATCACCCGTTACATATATATTCAATATCAAATACCCAATAACATCACACCCACTTAGGGTTCACAATCCTAGTGTTTGAACTTAGCTACTCATACTAAAATCTAAAATCAAAAGAATAATAATTGTCATAATGCTTACAAAGTAGAAGATTATTGACCCAAAAGCTTCCAAGAAATAAGAATATTCAAGCCTTGTACTTTCTGCTCCAAATTCTGACAAGATAGCCCCCACAAAATCCTAATAGACCTATTTATAGAGGCCCAAAAATCGAGGCGAAATTCGGACTGATCTGCCCCTGAAGTCAACAATGCGACCGCATTTCTGTCGCATAACAGAAATGTAGTCCGCAATTCTAACACGTCTGTCGCAGATTTCACCCCTAGGTTTGCCTTCATAGCATCATGATTCGTGATCCACATTGAAGAAATGCGACCGCATCTTGCATCGCAATTCCATCCTTCAGTAGACTTCATGCTTGATCTGCGGTTTGCATACCAGTTATGGGATCGCAGATGCGATCGCATTTCTGACTCTGAACTTCACCCAAAACTCTGCTTTGGTCTCCGATCTCCGTGTGCAACTCTGCGGCTTGCATCCTAGTTATGCTATCGCATATGCAACCGCATTCTTGACGTGAAAGTTTGCCCAGAAGTCTGTCTTGATTTGCGATCTTGACGTGAATTATGCGGCTCGCATGTGATGTTTGCGATAGCATATTCACCTCTACGATGTTGTTCTGCTCTTTTCTTGTCTTTAGGTAGCTTTTTGAGCTCTTTTCCATGCTCTTAGGTCCTTACACTTCATCTACTGCAAAAACCTAAAAGTACATAAGTACCGAGGGAAAATTTCATGTAAAACAAGTCAAAATCTAAGTAAGTAGTATCAAAATGTGCCAAAATTCTCCGGCACATCAACGGGGACAATGACTTTCTTCTCTTTCAATACAATTTCCTTACCATATGAACAATCACAATTACAAACATCATGATCACGAGATTTTGCATTAATAGACTCAATGATTCTAGTGCCATGCCCGGGACAGAAAAACCTAAAACCTTTAGAGTGATCAGGATAGCCTATAAAGAAACAACTGGTAGTTTTAGGATCAGTTTTCTTTTCCGTGGGTGAATAAATACGAACTTGAGCTGGACATCCCCAAATGTGAAAATGATTCAAGCTAGGTTTTCGGGTTGTCCATAGTTCAAAGGCAGTTTTCAAGACACACTTTATAGGAACTCTATTCAGGATATAGCTAGCTGTTTTTAAGGCTTCACCCTAAAGAAACTCAAGTAGGATAGTCCTTGACATCATAATTCTCACTATTTCTATGAGAGTATGATTCCGTCTTTCAGCCACACCATTCTGCTCAGGAGTACCTGGCATGGTATATTGTGCTACTATCCCACATTACTGCAAAAGTAAAACAAAAGGCCCCATACATTGACCGGACTCATTATATTTTCCACAGTACTCACCACTGCGGTCAGACCTCACTATCTTAATGGAATTCCCAAGCTGTTTTTCAACTTTAGTCTTGTAAATTTTAGACTTATCAAGTGCTTCGATTTTTCTTTTAAAAGATGTATATAACAGTATCTTGAAAAGTCATCAATAAAAGTAATAAAATACATATGATTGGTAAAAGTAGGTACATAAGGTCCACTGATATCGGTATGAATAATTTCTAAGAGCTCAGAGCTCCTAGTGGAACCCTTTCTCTTAACCTTGGTCATTTTACCCTTAACACAATCCACACAAGTTTCAAAATCTTTTGGATCAAGAACAGGTAAAATATTTTCCTTTACGAATCGTTCAATTTTTTCATTAGAAATATGACCAAGATGCCTATGCTATAATAGGTAAGACGTTTTACTCATAGCAGACCTTTTGTGGGCAATATTTTCAACATGCATTGCAGAAAAAATTTCATTGAACATATTCAAACTATATAGACCATCACTTAAAAAGGCATTAGCAACAGCATGTGAATCATAAGAAATTTTAATAATACCATTAGTTTGTTGAAATGAATAACCAGCTTTGTCTAAAAGTGAAACTGAAACTAATTTTCATCTCATAGACGGTACAAAAACAATATTTTGTAAGCGAATACTAGAATTATATTTAAAAGGTAAAATAGCAGTCCCAATAAATTCTACTTTTGCTTTGAGTCCATTTCCCACAACAACACTGGCTTCATCCTCTTTTTGCTTCCTTCTGCTTACTAGATCCTGCAAGTCATTGGTTACATGAACAGTTGCACCACTATCCAACCACCATGAATTTAAAGAAACTTGAACAACACTAGTTTCAAAGCAGCAAAAGATTACCTGATTTCGTTTTTTAATGGACAACTAACTTTCTTATGACCTACTTGTTTGCAATTCCAGCACTTGATTTCATTCTTACTTGCAGCTTGAGAGCCAAGAGGATTATGAGATTGACCTAGGTTAACACCAGGCTTATTAGTATGACCACTATTACCACCTGGATGATGAGACTGACCATGTTTCTTTTTATGAAATTTGGGTCCACCTTTTTTTTAATAAGAGGGATAATCAACTGATCTAGACAAACTAACAAGGCTTACTACACTCTCAACTTTCTCCTTTTGGATCCTCCTTTCCTCTACAACACAAACAATAATAAGCTCATCAACGCTCTACTTATCGTTTGGTGCATTATAGGTTGTCTTAAGCTGGTTAAACTGCTCGAAAAAGGATCTTAGTGATTGATGAATAATAAAATCATCGGTAATAGTTACACCTAAACTATTCATGTAACGACCGGACCGATTGTTTTGAGCATTTGCACTTCGCTCGGTGGTTTGAGGGCATGAGTATCTCCGTATGATGTATTATGACTGTGTGTATCGTCAGTTTTAGTGTTCGGGTGATTCAGAATTAGTTTGGAAGAATGAATTTCATGTTTGAAGCTTTAAGTTGGAAGAGTTGATCAAGTTTGACTTTTGAGTATTTGACCTCGAATCAGAGTTTTGATGGTTCCATTAGGTCCTTATAGTGATTTTGAAGTATACCCATATTTGCATTTTAATATTTCTTGAAGTTTTCGGCACTAATTGGCAAAAGTTGGAAATTTGAAGGTTTGTTATGTCATTTGGAACTTGTGTGCAAAATTTAAGTTCATTCCGGATTGGTTAGGTTTGAATCTGATGCTTGCTTTGAAGTTTGAAGTATATGAACTTAAGAGATTGATCTTGATCGATGATTCATGGTTTTGATATTAATATGTGCGATTTGAGGCCTTGAGTAGGTCTGTATGTTCTGACGGGGTCCGAGGGGCTCGGGTAAGTTTCGAGGTAGTTTCGGACCATTTCTAAGCCATTTTAGTTGCTAATTTTTGGCTACAACAGTGTGCATCGCGATTGCGTACTTTGGATCTCATTCGCGATGAATAAAATGGAAAAGTGCACCTGTGAATCGCGTTCGCAAAGGGTTATTTGTGTTCGCAAAGAAGAAAATTCTGCTATCACTGACCCGATTTTGAAAGCTTATATCGTGCAAGCTATAAGGAATTTGGAGATGATCCTAAAATGAAAGTTGTAGTACTTTGTGTCTAGCTTTTAGAAAATCAAACCTTTTATTATTTGGAGTTTTGTGCAGAAAGTTATAGTCATTATACTAGAGGTTGTTTGGAAGAGTTGGGCAAGCTTGTTGGAATTTGTTCAACGCGATCGGGGGGAATGTTCGCGATGGCGAAGAGTAAAAATTAAGCTGGAATAATTTTTGAATCGCGATTGCGATGTTGGAGTCCGCGATCGCAAAGAGGGACCCCCTAACAGTGCATTAAAACATCAAATTTTGAGATTTTGACTTCATTTTAGCATATTTTAAGCTATGGAGCTCGGATTGAGAAGATTTTTGAACCAATTTTCACCATATGCATCGGGTTAAGTGTTCTCTAAATCCCTGAATAAAACTTGGTAGTTTTTATTTATGTGATAAAAATTTTCGATTTGAGCTATGATAGCATACATTGCACATGCCTACACTTTAGCATGTAATTATACCAGTCCAGGAGCATGAGATCTTATATTTATCCATCATATACATGTGTTCTTATATACTTGCTTCTGTGCAATATGACTTGGACTCGATGCCCGTGACCACGCTGCGCGGATTATGTTGCAGCATGTGAGTTATCCGTGTGGATCTAGATATTGATAGTATAGCACGTGAGTTGTCCATGCACGCACGTGAGTTGTCCGTGTGGATCCATATATTGATACTAGAGTACGTGAGTTGTTTGTGCAGCACATGAGTTGTCAAATGCAAATCCAAATATTGATACTATAGCACGTGAGTTGTACGTGCGAATCCTGATATTGATACTATAGCACGTGAGTTGTTCGTGCAACACGTGAGTTGTCCATGCGGATCCAGATATTGATACTATAGCACGCGAGTTGTCTGTGCAGCACGTGAGTTGTCCGTCCGGTTGATATTGATGTGAGCTATAGGAGAGTTGGTTACCGTTATTGGATCGGGTAGTGCGCCACAACAGACTGATATTTGGTTATTGTATTTCATCTTTACTTGAAATTTCCTTGACTGGTTACCTGATTTACTTGCATATCTTCCTTATATGGTAGATTGTCAACTGAGCGGAACATTTTAAAACCAAGAATTGTGAGCATCAAAAGTGGTTTACCTGAGATTTCCTGATTTGATCATGTACCTGTTCTATACTTGTTGGAATTTTGAACTGCACAGATGTTAGCGAGTATCATCTATAGTTCTTTCTTCTTTTGTTTCGCCGAGGTTTGTTAGGATACTTATTGAGTACATGGGGTCGGTTGTACTCATACTATGCTTCTGCACCTTGCGTGCAGATCTTGGAGTTGTTGCTACTATTTATGGCGGGAGCTGGCATTGAAGATGTACCTGCATTCCAGTTATGGCTATCACTTGTCCTTGGTAGCTTTATGTATAATCCAAACAGATGTGGTAATTATTTCAGTTCAACTTTTCTAAAATTCTAAATCTTAGAAGCTCATGATTTGTACTACCAGTCCTTGGGAATTCTTTGTATAATAGGTCAGTTGTTTATCATCTCTTCTCTTAATGAATCTCATTTGAATTAGTTTATTGTTAATTGGCTTACCTAGCGGGTTAGGTTAGGAGCCATCACGGCTAGTTGGATTTTGGGTCGTGAGAATTTAGTTTGGTAGCAATGTTAACCAATTTCATAATATGATCACGGACACTACCTACAAGATCATACTTTATGGTAGACAGGGAATCAATCAGGCTACCTATCTCAGCTTTATCAGATTCTAGGAATTTCTGTCCAATGGCACTCAAAAAATCCTTTTGCATTTTCATTGTCCTTGATTGCACCTTTTTATGTGATCAGAAATGGATCTCCTCATGATCATAAGGCTTAATTTGTTAGCCTTCATCCATTTCTCATACTTAGCTTTTTCACCAGCAATGCTAGTAGTTGTAGGTTCAGCAGGTTTATGTTTAGTCAATGCAATGTCTAGGTCCATCAGACTTAACACTATTTCAACATCCTGTTTCCACTTCTTGTAGTTGCTACTAGTCAGAATTTCAATGGAATTCAGTTGAGTAGTCATGTTGTTAACAACTGTATAAGCAAACAACACAAAAATTAGATAAAACTATAGGCAGGAATATATAAATCAAAAGAGTCAAAGACATCCATTACACCCCTCCTTTGGGTAGAAGATGCAACTGTCTCCCCTTTAAAAAAATCAAGGAGTCCAAGGCATTCATTGCATCCTCACCTTTAGGCAAGAGACTCAAAGCCTCCCTCTATTATCCAAGAGTAGGAGGCATACATTGTGTCCTTCCTTTAGGTAAGAGACACAAAACCTCCTCTTACAACAAATTGTCCTTATCCTTTTATATATATATATATATATATATATATATATATATATATATATATATATTAAGCTTCATCCTTTGGGTTGAAATATAATATCTTATCTCATAAATTAATTTAGTGTCACTCGTATCAAAAGGTAGATAACCTCCAATACTAATGTAACTTTTCAAGGACAATTTAGACATGATATACTAAGAATATTTTAATGATTCAAATAAATAGATCACTTTGGTAAAAATTATTTATTAATCATAAATCTCGATCCATGTATAATATTTTTCATATGTATAAAGTTCTAAGAATTTCCAATGACTCCAAATGAATAGACCACTTTCGTGTAAATTATTTATTAATCATAAATTCTTATTTAAATAATATGTTATACATGTGAAATTAAAATAGAGCCCATGTAATTCAACTATTCTAGTGTCATGTTCATGTTCATCCTCTGACGTTAAACTTCAATAAGACTTCCAAGCATATTCAATAATCAATGAAATACTATTTTACGTTTATCAATTAGCACCAAAGGCGATGGAACAAGAAAGATCCAACAAGTAATATCCTTTGTAATAGAAAAATTAAAATTCTTAAAACGGAATTAACCACTGCCACAAATTCGGAAAGCAAGAAATATTGATTTAGAAAAGTAGCCACCGCTATAATTAAATGACATAACAACCATCTTTATTTCCTAGAGGGCCACGGTTAATTTGGCTACATCAATTTGTTGCCTTACTTATTTATGGATAATCACAAAAAAGTAAAACTCAACAAAAGAATCTTTATATTCTTTTACCAAATTGTGTAAGAACCCAATCACAGAGGTCATATAATCAGAATCAAAGCAGTTTTGATAACAAAAGCTTTGCCCATTCTGTTAAGCCGCCGTAGCCTCCGTCAGCACGAATAATAATTATTTACTCTAATTTCAATTACATGGTTAAACCCATTCTGCAGAAAACAATAGACACGACACTATCGTAGCCGACGTCAAAAAAGTTTACCCAAAACAGTCTTTCAACGAAACAATTTTCGCCACCGTTCGAAAATCGATAACAGACTATATATTATGAAACTCAAGATTAATTTGTTGATTTTAATCCCTAACTGCGGCTATAGCAGATACTAAGATACAATCATACATATAAAAAATTATAATTATTAGTTAGAGTTTAAGAATGTGTACCGTTCAACTTCATCGATTCAACAGCGACAACAAATGGCGATCAAGCCTGAGACCAACTTCCACAATCCACTAGCTATCCGCTCTCACAGCTCGAAGAACTTGACTCATGATATGTCTGCCGTTACCATGTATGTCAAGAGACAGAATACGCTAGGATTTTCTGATAGCTAGGGAAAGGGGGTTTGGCCTCTATTTATAAAGTCATTGGACCTCACTTATCCACACACACAATATTTAATATTAGGCCTTTTATTTATCCATCACTTAAGCCACGTCACTATCCTTTCAGACTATAAACAACTAACGTAAGTACAAATTCCAACACTTAGATCATGCCTGCTGTGAATGGTACATAACTACTATTACGCGGCGCCTTCTTAAGATTCTTTGGAAGGGCAACGTAAGGCTAAGCAATCAATGTCAGTACGATTGTTGTCCGCCAACTGAAGTCCCCTCCGTACGATAGACTAGATTGTCAGTGCCGTACGGGAAAACCAATGTCGTGAGCAGCTGAGAACAGAAGAGAGAATTGAGAAACAATGTTTGATTGAATAAATGAAAGCTATTACAGAAAAGCTAAGCGGTGTAGAGGGGGAGAGACACCAGTACAAAGAATTGTTTGCTTGCTAGAAAGTTTTGAATGCTTGATCCCCCCTAATAATGCTTAAAAAAATAAACCAAAGTTACATGAGTTGACCTATGAAAGCTGTAAATGCATACTAAAAGAAAATAAAGTAAATTAACTCTATATTTACAATGAAAAGGACTTAGTCTTCTACAAGGTAGAATCAAGTCCATTTGCAGCAACTTTGTTATTAGCATCAGGGTCCGCGCGCCGCGTTGTCTGCGTGCGCGGCACTGTGGGCATCTGCCTGTGGTTGGGCGCTGCCGCTGATTATCAGTGGGGCGACAGAGGTGCCTGCGCGCTTGTCATTTGGAGCTGCCGAGACCACGGGGCCGACCGTGGCGCTGGGCGTTGGGATGCTTGCCAGGACGCCACGCGACGCGTCCAAGGGATCATGGGGCATGGATGGAAAGCCGCCCATGACATTCTCCCTCACCTGAGTTGGCGACGTCCTTGGTGCTTTACTTGCAAGGTAGTCACCAATTAGGCTCTTGTAGGCTTTGAGGTTTGTTCCCCTCTCCCGAGTATTCTCCTCTGCATCACGTCCCTGCCATTTCACCAAGAACTCTTGGTGATCTTTCCTTGAGGCATGAATCACTCTATTATCAAGGATAGCTTCACCACACCTTTTCCTTGTTGAATTGGGGCCTCGAATACTGGGTATTGTAAGTAGGCTCCGTGAGGGATCCTCCGTATCTTCCCGAAAAGGTTTCAGGAGACTGACATGGAAGACGGGATGAATTTTCCACCAAGCTGGGATATCCACTCGGTATGCAACTTTCCCAATGCGCCTTTCAATGGACAAGACTCCGATATATTTTTGCAATAGGCAAGGGTCATGGACTCCCGCAAACAAGTACTGCTTTGGGATTTCGACCATCACATTGTCTCCTACCTGATACTCAACAAAGCGACAATTTTGATCGGCATGTCTCTTCATCCACTTTTGAGCTTTGACGAGATAGCTTCGCACTATCTCCAAATTTCACTTCCATTCTCTTGAGAATATAGCGGCTCGAGGAGATTTTGATATGTTTGGTGCATTCGCAGTGTGTAGGAGTAGCGGTTGCTGTCTGGCAACAATTTCAAAAGCGCTCTTGTTGGTACTAGAGCTCTTTTGTGAATTGAAACACAGTTGAGTAGCATCCAAAAGCTTCACCCAGTTCTTCTGTGATCCAGTTACAAAGTGGCAGTGATATTCCTCCAACATGCCACTGAACCGCTCCGTCTGGCCATCAGATTGCGGATGAAAACTTGAACTGTGGCTTAATTTTGACCCAAGGCGCTTAAAGAGTTGAGTCCAAAAGTTGCTAGTGAAGCGCAAGTCGCGATCACTAACGATGTCTTTAGGCAGGCCCTAATATTTGACGACATGAGAGAAGAAGAGTCGAGCTGTATCTTCTGTTGATACATACTGTGGGGCTGCTATAAAGGTAGCATACTTGGAAAATCGATCCACCACAACCAAGATAGTTATGAGATCCCCGACCTTGGGCAATCCGGTGATGAAATCCAGAGAAATGCTTTCCCAAGGTCTCTTTGGGACAGCCAGTGGTTCCAAGAGTCCTGCTTGTGTCAGACGGTCCGACTATTCCTTCTGGCATACTAGACAAGTCTTCACATACTGAGCAACGTCATCGGCCATTTGAGGCCAATAATATGCACAATCTAAGTAACGCCATGGTGCGTTCTTCACCCGGATTACCGGCCCACAGAGTGTCGTGGCATTCCGCCAGAAGTGTCCTTCGCAGATCTCCTCCTTTGGGAACATAAAGTCGGTTTCCTTTCACTTTCAGGAAACCATCTTATGTGTAGAATTGGCGAGTCTTGCCTTGTTCTACCAAATTAACCAAGTACTGTGCAGCAGATCCCTGATGAGTATGTTAGAAAATACGCTTAACGCTAGGGGGGGGG
>MCJB01002822.1:0-11150 GCA_002018475.1 Nicotiana obtusifolia | reverse complement strand
ATCCACATTGAAATTGTACTCGGACAACCGGGGTGCTTCTTGTCGAGCATTGCCTTTCACGAAATTTCCCTTCGGTAATGGCCTTCTGTTCCTTTGGTTCCTGTCGTTCATACTCTCATGTCTTTGAGTTTTGAATCCTCTTGGCAAGAGCCGTCGATCTTCTGGATATGGTCGATGCCTATCTCGGTTTGACCTTGATTCTTGGAAATTGTCTCTTCGAGGTCGGTCAGAAATTCTAACTGTATAGGAGGAGCTCGAGGCAATTCCGACCTGATCATCTTCTATTCTGATTTTAGATTGATATCGATTGTGGATATCTGCCCATGTGATGGCCGGGTATTCGATCAAACTTTGTTTTAGCTGCCTTGATGCGGCAGAACTGCCGATGTTTATCCCTTGAGTGAAAGCTTGTACTGCCCAGTCGTCGGTAACCGGTGGCAGATCCATCCGTTCCATTTGGAAACGAGAAACGAATTCCCTTAGTGTTTCACCGTCGTGCTGTCTGACTTTGAATAAGTCAGATTTCCTTGTTTCAACTTTTATAGCCCCTGCATGGGCTTTTACAAAAGCATCTGCTAACATGGCGAAGGAGTCAATGGAGTTCGGCGGTAGATTGTGATACCAAGTCATTGCTCCTTTGGACAGGGTTTCTCCGAATTTCTTTAAGAGAACGGACTCGATTTCGTCGTCCTCGAGGTCATTCCCTTTTATGGCACAGGTATAGGCTGTTACATGTTCATTTGGGTCTGAGGTCCCATTGTATTTAGGAATTTCTGGCATGCGAAATTTTTTGGGGATTGGTTTAGGGGCTGCACTGGAGGGGAATGGTTTTTGTCTGAATTTTTTAGCATCTAAACCCTTTAATACCGGAGGTGCTCCCAGGTATCTGATCTACCCTTGAGTTGTAAGTTTCAACTTTTTTGTCGTTGGCTTCGATCCTCTTTTCACCAGATTCGACTCGCCTGGTTAATTTTTCTATCATTTTAGCGAGTCCAGAATTGAACCTCTCACCACTTTCATCTGGTGTTATTATGATCGGTTCATTCTGTCCGGTTGCTGCTTGAGGGGTAGTGCGCTCTGCTCGGTCTGGGCTTCGGGTGCGACTTTGGAGTTGAGCTATAGCCACTTGTTGAGCTTGCAACATATCAAATATCACTTTAAGGCTAATTTCGCCCTCCCCGCTTTGTTGAATTCTTGAACGGTTCTCCCCTCGAACACTATGTACCGAGCCTGATGCTTGGGCGGCTTCGACCGCCACATGGGAGTTAACATCGGCCGGGATTTCATGCCCGGTCAAGTTGTTGTTTTCTACCTGGTCATTAATTTCGTTCCTGAGGGGGGGAGCCTGTGCCATGATTATTTCGATTCCTTAAAAACGGATAATTCTTCAAAGAACAAGTGTAAAATTGTGCCTTCAGAAAAGGATGTATCAGAGAAAAAAAAAAATTACTAATATCCTTAGCCCTACGGTGGGCGCCAAACTGTTTACCCTTGAAATTGGATAACAATTAAATTTATAATAGGGTTAAGGATTTGTAAATTTCTTTGTTATAGAATGAAGGCAAATCTTGAGTGTTTGGAATTGAACGGAGCAATAGAACAATCAAACCGTGGCTAGATAACAAATCATATAATAAACAGGTGAGATTGCTTTTATCAGATGAGGATCTATGTTTTTTATTCAGAAAAAAGTCTGCCTTGCGAAGGAGATATGCCTTATGCTTATAAACAGACCTCCTTTGCATGGGTTAGTGTAAGGGTTCTCTTACATTCAATTTACATAGGTAAGTGCAAAGGTCATAATAAAGACTATGAACTGATTACACGGAAAGCCCTACTTATTGTGGGATTTAATACATTTAAGATCCTTAAATAATGACATAAAAGGTTGCAGCGAAATTCTAGGCAAAACATCTGTCAGGAGGCGAAACATAAGGGCCAGGGTCGATCCTCGATTACGCGGTCTTTCTTGATCGACCGGACTAACCGTCATTCTTTGACAACTCCGTTTGACTTCGTGATTCCGACCCAAGAAGCCTGTCAGCACAATCTCAACGGCACCCGACCCAGCTTGATTATTTGACCCGACCTTGCTTAATTGTATTCGACCCAATACAATACTCCCTACTGCTTTTCTATTCAATAATCCACAAGTTTTTTCATCATGTCCTTGAGGTTTGCAATGGCTGCAATATAATGGCAAATTATCATAGACAAAATCTTGAAAACATCCACAGTCTTGTCCATGTGTTTGTCCACAAATTGCAGTCTCAACTTATCTGGTAGCTCGTCCAATAAATCAAGGATCACCTACTCTAGTAGTACTTGGATGCGAATTGATCTGAGTAGCTTTATCAATGGCTGTGGATTTGCCAACAGCTGATGCATGGACTGGTGGTGAATGGCTGTGGATTTGGCGAAAGATTTGACAAACAAATTCAAACTACTGCCTGCGTTATTTCCTTCTTTACATTGAAACCAATAGACCATAGGAATACCATAATTTGATGCTCCTTTCCATTGTGATTAAAGTAGTTGACTGACCTTGTTAATGAATTAACAAAATCTTCCTGTCGATTAACCCTAATGAGCGATTGTCTAGGGGCCAGTTGCCCGATCAAACACTGCCATTTGATGACAAAAACTTTCGGAAATAGGGTTCTCAATATTCATAAGTCAGGTATATTGGAGAGTAATTTCACTACAATAGATTAATGTAGCCCCTCCTCCTTTGAAAATTCCACACGTTCATTCATTGTAAATTGAATTGTTGGATCACCATAGATAACATTGATAGGTTTTAGGTGTGTTTGGTTCAAACTAGCGGGTGGTTTGATTTGGTGTAAGCGTGCATCATATGTAGATTGTTTGCTAAGGTTTTGGGTGCTTTCTTCAAGGGTCGGACATGGCTATCCCACTGCCAAAGGCTGGGGAGAGATAAGCGCAACAATGGAAGCCCTAAATCGCCATTGGAGTAGCTAGCAAACATGGCAGCCATTTTTTGGTTTAATTTCCTTCCTTTTTTGTGCTTCTTTTTTTCCTTCCCTTTTTCGGTTACATGGAGTACAAGTTTATCAACTAAAACTATTGTAATGCTCTCTAAAAGTTAATAGATATTTAGTGAAAATTAAAGAAATAGACAAACCTATTGTATATTATTGGGTAAAAGGTTAAATTTACCGTAAAATGTTGTGTAATGATCAAAATTTACCGTCCATTAATAATTGGGGTATAATCAATCGGTGTGGTTACCGAAAGGGGCTATATTTACCCTTATTAACAATATAAGTTTTCCAACATGCGGTCCTTTTTTCAAGGAAGATTGATCAATTTAACCTTGTATTATGCAAAATGATCCATATTTGCCCTGGATAACTATTCAAATTTCATAGTCTAACAAATGGAAAAACAAATTGAAGAATTTCTGTGAAATATCTTGATAAGAAGACAGTAAAAATGACATCAGGTAGCCACTCTTAAGCATGTTGTTTAAAATATATTTACAGTTTACAATATATTGAAAGATTAGCCAATTTCGCTCAAATTTCAAGACATGACGTCCTAGAGTTTATATCTCAAAATTCAAACTTCGGGACATCGTGTCCTAAAGTTCGAAAATTGTGTCCTGAATTTCGAATCTTATATCCTGAATTTTAAATTAGTTGTTCAGAAATTCAGGACACTTAGTCCTGAATTTCAAATTAGTAGCTCAAAAATTAAAGACATGAATTTCCAAATTTAGGATACTTAGTCTTGAAGTTTTAATGAATTGATTAATTTTTAAATACATTGTAAACTATGGATATATTTTAAATTGCAGGCTTAAAAGTGACTATTACTGCTGCTTCGCCCACTAAGACACTATTAACTGGTACCTTGTTAACTCCTCGAGCTTTGTGTACGAACTTGACCATGTTGTTTTCCCGTTGAATCAATTGTGGACAGTACGAGTTATTGGGTCAAAACGTGTATCGCCTGAAATCACAAGTTTGTGTCGAACTACATTTAAGTGGCTGTTTTGCATTTATGGCTCCTTGCTCAAAAGCAGAAAAAGGTCGACAAGATTGACTAATATATAGACATGAAATGTAAAGATGACAAAACCAAATTACTAGACATATACAGTAGGAACATCAGGAGCGTTGATACTCATATCTTGAGGCAAGTTACATCCTTCATGCAGAAACCATCCTTCATTCATTTCCTTTCTATTCTTGCTACAACACTCCTCAACAAAACAATTTCAATTTGCCAGCATCAGCACCTAGAACTGGTGAGTATGTATATGTTTGGAACAGAAAGAAGGATTGGATAAGCTTTTAGCTTTGGAATATACTTCATTGATTCAGTTGAGGCCCTCCTATTTGCCGATAGATTGATGTTTACCTTTGGCTTCGGATAACAATTAAATTTGTACGTGGTTTTAAAGATACGTGATTTGGTTTGATACAAATAAAAGGTGAACGAAAATAAAGACTAAACTCATTAAGTAAATTGAGAAAGAGTGCAAACCACCAATCTAAAATAGCTTCATCTTGGTAGAATTCTCTAAAATAGACAAATATGAAGCAAATTGATAAACAAAACAATTAGAGCGGACTATACTTTGTATATTGATCGTTGATTGTCTGATGCCTTTTACAAAAATGTTGTCCCTTTATATAGGGAGGGGAATGAGTCTTATACAAGGTAAAAAACCTATCTACGAGGTAAAATATCCCTAGAATTAATGACTTCAACGACTTTGCTAATTTCCGCCGAGATATTTACGTATCACGGGATTTGTGGTCCTTCTGTTATGCAAATCTAGTAATTTTACCCTAGGGCGTTTTACCCTAATCGACCTCAACGATCTCGTCTCGGGCATCTTGCCATCGAGCTCCGTTTCGATGAAATCCGGTCTCAACCTTCATCTCTCGATGTCTCGATCTCGACTTATCGAGCAGTAATTCCAATCGATGCAGGTCGTACGAACTCGAAACCGATATTCCAATGGAAGCGATCGAATTTGACCCTATACAGATAGTCCCTCATTTTTTTAAGAGTAATGATGAAAAACGATATGAGCCGCCGCTTTTAAGATTAGGTCAAATGGAGACATACTTATGGCGTACGACACAGAATTCGGGGTGTCACATCAAAAGAAGCAAAATGTCATATTGATAAATGACGGCAGCATGATGACGCACATGGCAAGTATCAAAAACGTCTTTTCATAGACCAACTGAAGACAAAACTCTGCAACGCCTGCAAACGCTAATTAATGCTTCCTCATTTGGGGACTCAAACCGCCACCTTTAAGAGGGTATAAATAGCCCTCTCTTCCTTCAGTTCTAAAGTTTGGGTTATTTGAGCATTACATTCTTCAAGTTCTCTGAGTTTGTTCACAAGTGAGCTTCTCCTTTGTTCTTGTCTTACCCCTGGCATCTACTAGCTTCTTCAATTCTTTATTTCCAATGGCAAAGACATCCAAATCTGTCCCCAGAAACAAAACCCCTCTTCCTCTCAACCCGCTGAAGAAATTGAGCCTGTCGTTGTTGAGGAAACTACGACCGAGCCCCCACTAAAAGCATTCGTACCGGTTGGATGTTCAACTGGTTCCGATTTTAAGGTAGTGAAGGCTTCTTCTGTATCGAGCCGGGGCGAACCGGTCACTAGATATATTTGCTCAATCACGAACAAAATCATTGATAGGGTGAAGGAAGATTGCAACTGGTTTGGTAAGGATGTGGTGGTTCCCTCACCGGAAGAGGCAATTACCACCCACGTGGAGGGCTACTTGAGTGTTTACACTTACCCCTTCACGTTAGGCCCTTTGGACCCCATCATCGTCGCCTTTTGCAAAAGGTACGATGTAACGCTGGGTCAGGTTCACCCCTCTGTTTGGAGGATAGTCATTCTCTTTTGCTTTTTTGTGAGTAAGATCGATGGGCATCCCTTCACCCTTGATCATCTCCAGTGGCTATACAGTCCCCGAATCTTCCAAGGGGGACTGATAAAACTCGCTCGCCAGGCAAGCAAAGCCCCCTTTTCGAGCATCAACGAGGATAGGGACCGAGGCTGGATGAGCCGATTTGTTCGAATAAAGACATCAGACCTGATTCCTGCTGAAGACATGTCATTCCCTGAAAAGTGGAACATGAATCGTAAGTGCTATCTTCCTATTTCAATTTGTCCGGTGTCTTTTCTTTGTTATCTTACTAACAAATTTTACATGGTGTAGCTGTTTCTCGAATACCGACTGTGATTAAGCACTTGAAAGAATGGGTCGAGAAGGTGGTGTCTCAGAGGACCTATTCGGAGCGTGCCTAGCGCGAGATATCGAAGGGCCGATGGGAGGCACAAAATCATGGTGAGACCGATAATTATATTCTACGCTTTATGTTATCGATAATGTCGCTGACCTATAACTTACTTCGTTCTTCATTTGTAGGTCTATCGAAGGACGTTGGATTGAGGCCAGCATCCCCTGGTAGAGAGATTCCCTCCCATCCCCCTGCCTCAGAGCAGGAGGGGGAGAAAAAGAGGAAAGAAGTCCCTAGTTCTTCTGGGCCCAAGAGGAAGAAGCTGACGAAAAGTATAGCTCATAGAACCAAAATCTCAAAATTGGCTTATCAATTGGATGACGAGTCCGAGGAAGACGAAGACCTCGAACCTTTGGGCAGTGAGCCATCTCGGGCAGTCCTCGAGCAGAGGGCCGATGAAACCCATCTTAATCGAGTAGAGGGCCCCAAAATGGAAGCAAGAACTGGGGCTTCTGCCGATGCGGGATAGGCGACGTAGGGAATCTCGGGCCCCCCAGAAATAATGGACTCCCCTTCTTTCTCGGAGTCAAACTATTAACGAGGCTCGAGCCGCAAAAGCACATTCCTCGAGCAAAGGCCCTATACTGGAAGGACCTTTTCAAGGTTTCTTCGATGGCGTGCCATCGGAGAATACTTTTAGGCTCGAAGTGCCAAGGAAGAGTCCTTCCACCGGAATGAGCAAGGCATCTTTCCATCCAAAGCTGGTCGATAGATTTCCTGCTCCGAGTTCAAACCCTGATCGAAAACAAATAATAAGGTCTGCCATTCCCGAAGATGCTATGACCCTTTCTGCGCCTGTGGGGGTGGCTAGTTATCTTCGGTGTTTGGTGACTGAAGAAGATCAGGCCGCAATTGACGAGGTGGATGCAGCCTGCTTGTCAATGAGACTCAATAAGCATCAAATAAGGTAAACTCCCGATAAGCCTTGTCTGTTGTTCACCATTTTACATTTCAAACTTTGACTAACTGTCACATTTTTTCTTGTACTTGTAGGCCTCGGTGCTTCATCATGAAGCTTTTCTATGACAAAGGGAAGAAAAGGCACGTCGTGAGCGGCTCGAAGGGGAGATGTCGACCCTTCGGCCCGAACTAGACTTTGTGCGTAAAGAAAATTCTGGCATGATCAACCAGATGGGGCAACAACTTGACCGAATAAACCAATTCCGGTCTGCGGTGAGTGAGGCCAAAGCAGAAACCAATTAATGGAGAACCAAGTCCGATCTGCTGACTTCGGAAAAAGAGGCCCTCCAAGCTCAAATGGTTTCTTTGGAAAAATGGTTTCAACGTCTTTGCTGATTCCCGTCGTGATTCCCGCCGAGATACTTACATATCACGGGATTTTTGGTCCTTCTGTTACGCAAATCTGGTAATTTTACCCTAGGGCGTTTTGCCCTAATCGACCTCAACGATCTTGTCTCGGGCATCTTGGCTTCGAGCTCTGTTCCGATGACATCTGGTCTCGACCTTCATCTCTCGATGTCTCGATCTCGGCTTATCGAGCAGTAACTCCAATCGACGCTGGTCGTACGAATTCGCAACCGATATTCCAATGGAAGCGATCGAATTTGACCCCATACAATTGAGGTGATATTATCTATTTCAGCATGTGGAACTAAATCAATCAAGACAAGCGATATAATCATCTAGTGACCCGTGAAAACTAATGTCTTTCCGAGGATGAATGTTACCACCGTTAATTCAATGAAGAAGATTATGTTGATGAGACCTCTATCAACTGTCCATCTGTTTACCCTTGGCTTCGGATAACAATTAAACTTGTACATGGTTTTAAGGACACGTGATTTGGTTTGATACAAATAATGAATAATATAATAAAGATTAAAGTCAGTAAATAAATTGAGAAAAAATGCAAACCACAAGCCTTGAATAGTCTTGGCCTTGATTGATTTCTCCAAGATGAATTAGTATGAACAAACGAATAAAGAGATAATAAAGCAGACTTCTTTTCTATATTTTGGTAATTGTTTCGTGAGATACCTTTTACAATTATATTGCCCCTTTATATAGAGGGGGGATAATCTCTTATACAAGGCAAGAATCTGTTTATAAGGTAAAATATCCCTTGATTTACTGATTTCAACGGTCTTGTTGATTGATGCCGTGATTCCTGCCGAGATATTTACATATCACAGGATTTTCGGTCCTTTCGTTAAGCAGATCTGATAACTTATCCTAGGACATTTCTCATGATCGAGCTCGACAAACTCATCTCGGGCATCATGGCTTCGTGCTCTGATTCGATGTTGTGCAGTCTCGACCTTCGATCTTTGATACCTCGATATTCCTGCTTCGATGTTTTTCGGTTACACTCTTCGATCTTTGATATCTTGACCTCGATTTACCGAACAGTAATTACGATCGATACCACCCGTATAAACTAGAGTCCGATTTGTCCATATGCAAGCGGTCCGAGTTCGACCCCATACAGATAGTCCCTTTATTTTTTGGAGAGTAATGATGAAAAAGGACATGAATCGCAACTTTTTAATTAGGTTAAATGGAGACATACTTATGACGCGTGTGGCACGAAAGTCGGAGTGTCACATCAAAAGAAACGAATCATCATATTGATAAATGACGGTGGCACTGTGACGTACGTGGTACGCATCGAAAACGTCTCTTCAGAGACAAACTTGGGACAAACCTCTGCAACATCAGTACATGTTAATTAATGCTTCGTCGCTTTGGGACGCGAACCGCCGCTTTTGAGGGGATATAGATAACCTTCTCTGTCTTCACTTTTAGGAGTTTGCGCTTTCTGAATATTTGAATCATTCTCTTCTTCAAATTCTCTAAGCTTTCTCGCAAGTGATTTCCCTTTTATTCTTTTCTCACTCCTGCATCTATTAACTTCTTTATCTCCTAATTGACAATAACGAAAACCTCTAAATCCATTCTCCAGAGACAGACCCTTTCTTCTTCCCAACCTACTGAAGATCCTCAGACTGTTGATGTTGAGGAAACCATGGTTGAACTTCCTTTGAAGGCATTCGTACCGACTGGGTGTTCGATCAGTACCGACTTTAAAGTAGATAAGACATCTTCAGTACCGGGCCGGTGTGAACCGGTCAGTAGGTATATTTGTTCGATCACGGACAAACTCCTTTACAAGGTTAAAGAAGATTGTAATTGGATCGGTAAGTGCGTGGTCGTTCCTGCACCGGAAGGGGCGATCACCACCCACGTGGAGGGTTATTTGAGTGTTTACACTTATCCCTTCACGTTGGGCCCTTTGGACCCTGTTATTGTTGCCTTTTGCAAAAGGTATGAGGTAACGTTGGGTCAGATCCACCCTTCTATCTGGAGAATAGTCATTCTCTTTCACTTTTTTGTAAGCAAGATCGACGGGCACCCTTTCACCGTCGACCATCTCCTTCGGTTATACAGTCCCCGACTCTTCCGAGGGGGATTAATAAAACTTGCTCGTCGGGCAAGAAAAGCCCCCTTCTTGAGCATTGATGAGGATAGGGATCGAGGCTGGATGGGCCAATTCGTTCGAGTGAAAACATCGGACCTGATTCCAGCTGAAGACATGCCGTTCCCTGAGAAGTGGAACATGAACCGTAACTGTTATCCCATATTTCAACTTGTTCAATGTTTTTTCCTTCGTTATTTTATTAACCAGTTCCGTATGATGTAGCCGTATCTCGTATGCCGGCCACGATTTCTCATCTGAAGGAATGGGTCGAAAAAGTAATGTCCCAAAGGACCTATTCGGAACGTGCTTGGAGCGAGATCTCGAAGGGCCGATGGGAGGAAAGACACCATGGGGAGACCGGTTATGTTCGAACTCAGCGTCTTATGTTATTGATTTCTAATTTGTTTTACTCTTCATTTGTAAGTTTATCAAAGGACGTTGAATTGAGGCCAGCGTCCCCTAGTAATGAGGTTCCCTGCCAGCCCCCTGCTTCAGAGCAGGAGAAAGAGAAAAAGAGGAGAGAAGCCCCCAGTTCTTCTAAGCCCGAGAGAAGGAGACCGAGGAAAAGGATAGCTCATAAGGCCAAGAGTAGCATTGATGACCGAATTCTGTCCTTGGACTAACTTCATCGCTTGAGAGACGAGTCAAAAGAAGATGAAGATTTTGACTTTTTGGGTAACGAGCCGTCTCAAACTGAAGGACGAGGAGTCCCCGAGCAGAGAGGCGATGAAACACACATTCATCGAGTCGAGGGCTCCGAAATGGAGGCAAGAGCTGGGGCTTCTGCCGATGTGAGAGGGGCTTCGCAGGGGATCTCAGATCCCATAGAAATGATAGACTCCCCTTCCTTCTCAGAGTCGACCCCGAACGAGGCCCAAGCCGCAAAAGGACATTCCCCGGGCAGGAGCCACGTACCAGAAGTCCCTTTCTGAGGTATCTTCGATGGCGTGGATTCGGCGTCTGCTGAGGATACCTTTGGGCTCGGTAACCTAGAAGTACCGAGGAAAAGTCCCTCCACCGGTACGAGCAAGGTTTCTTTCGGTCCGAAGTTGGTCGATAGATTTCCTGCTCCGAGTTCAGATCCTGATCAGAAGCAGATCATAACCTTCACCATTCCCGAAGATGCTAGGGTCATTTCCGCTCTTGTAGGGGTGACTAGCTATCTTTGGTGTTTGGTGACCGAAGAAGATCAGGCTAAGATGAACAAGGTGGACGTACCCTGCTTGTTCAATGAAGCTCAACAAGCATTGAATAAGGTAAGTTTTTAATAAGCCACATCTGGTGTTCATTGTTTTGTACTTTAAAACTTCGACTAACTGTCGTATTTCATTTTGTGTTTGCAGGCCTCGGTGCTTCATCATGAGGCTTTTCTTCTTCGGCGGGAAGAATCGGGGTGTTGCAAGCGG
>MCJB01002821.1:0-11899 GCA_002018475.1 Nicotiana obtusifolia | reverse complement strand
AATCCGTCACTGTGTTCCGAGCGCTTCATGTTATTATATATATATATATATATATATATATATATATATATATATGGATACGCACGCACGCTCCGTAGTACAACTTAACTGCATATTCATCCCTTATATTACAAAAGCGTTAACGACTTACATTTATATTATTTAGACAGTAAATACAAAAGTGAGTTTAATTTTGATAAAATGTTGACATGAGAGCGACCAACTTTGGTCGCAAATATATATACTTTAAAATTAGCAACCAACGTTGGTCGCCGGATGCAAATCTGATTTATTTATATTGTCCAGATAAGCGACTAACGTTGGTCGCTTATCTCGCCCAAAAGTTACCCCTTTTTAAGCGACTAACGTTGGTCGCTAATCTTGAAATTTCTTTGACCAAACAGGTCTGACCAGTCCGGTCAACAATTTAACGAACATTGCGACCAACTTTGGTCGCTAATATATTTAAGATTATTATTTTATTATTTTTACCAGTTTAGCGACCAAAGTTGGTCGCTTTTTTGGACAGACCAACGTTGGTCGCTAAGTTTTGGTCGCTTTTGAGCTGTTTTCTAGTAGTGATTCTTAATCAGAGATTTCGTGTTTGAGCCCTCAAAATGAAGTTATTTTTGCTAGAAAAAACTTTATTCTAAAGTGAAATTTTCCAGCTGGAATTCGAATTTTCCCAAAGCAGATTCTGAGTAGAAAAAAATATAACTATGGAAAGAATGTAAAATGTTTAGAAAATAGTACTAAAATATTAGCAAATAGTCAAGAGAAGTATAGAGGAGACAAGTGTATCCATCATAATTTTTAATACCTTTATTTTATAGGGTTACATTGAGGAACAAAAAAGGGTGTCAAGAATATGACATTAACCATTGAGATCATGGGAAAGGTTATGGAGGTGTGAGAATTATAACCATAATGATGAGAAGTAGTGGGGCCTTAACTACATCATCGAGAAAAGTAGTGGAAATAGTGGACGTCCATATTGAATACTACAATATATAACACTCATGTTGAATGCCCAATAATAAATAATGTGCCTCATTAAAACCATGCTAAAAAAGAACCATGTGAAAAAAATCTTAGTGAAGGAAAATATATACACATATCTTGCAATACGTATCGTTTACTGCCTCATGAAAATCTTGAAAGGAAAACTCAGTGGGACAAAATTTGGCTAAGAAAAAAAGAGAGTATAATACACATTTTACTCTCCCTCCTGTAAAATTCGCTTTATTTCTTGGAGATGATGCATTCCAACCTTGTACCTTCAACATTAAGGTTAGCAATGCCTTAGTTAACAGATCAGTCAAATTATCACATGAAAAAATTTGTTGAACAACAATTTTACCATTTTATTGAAGATTATGCGTGAAAAAGAACTTTGGTAAAATGTCCTTTGTTCTTTCTCCTTTGATGTATCCTTCTTTCATTTGAGAAGAAAACATTATCTTCGTATAATTTAGTTAAAATGTCCTTTTTTCAGATAAAAACCATACATTTTCTAAATCTATTGAGTCATTGATCTCAACCAATCATGCTCCCAACTTGCTTCATGAATGGCTATTATTTCTATATGATTTGAAGAAGTGGCAGCTATTATTTATTTTATTGAATGCCATGATATAGATTACCTCCTGTCACAACCTGAAATCCCCAACTACGGACTGTAATGGCGCCTAACGTCCACTTGCTAAGCAAGCCAACATTAGAACACAACTAATCATTTTTATACAATTGAAAGCAATATAATAAGAATTAAAGCTGTAGAATTTCAAAGTACACATAATAATTCCAATACTAACTAGCCCAAGTACATGAGCATACTAAAATTTTCTACAACCAATGTCCTAATAAACTACAACTTTTCGAAACAAAATAAATAGTAAATCTAGATAAGGAAGGAGACTTCAGGGGCTGCGATCGCCGTAAAAGTGTAACGACCTGATCGCTTGTTTTATATAATTGTGCCCCGTTTCCTCTTTTGATGCTTCATACACGTGTGTTTATAGTTTTATGACTTGCAGGGTTGGTTAGTTTCGTTTCGAAAAGCTTTCGGGTTGATTTGGATCCTTTGATTATTGGCTTAGAAGCCTATATTAGAAATGTTGACCAAATTTTGACTTTTATGAAAATGACCCCGGAACGGTATTTTGATGACTCTGATAGCTTCGTATTGTGATTTTGGACTTTGGCGTATGCCCGAAATTAATTTCAGAAGTCCGTAAGTTGATTTGTGTTGTTTTGTCAAAATTTGACAATTTGAAGTTGATAAGTTTGACCTTAGGTTGACTTTTAGCTATCGAGCTCGAAATTTAATTTTGGGACTTGGAATAGATCCATTATACTATTTAAAACTTGTTTGTAAAATTTGGTATCATTTGGAGTTGAATTGATAGGATTCAGACGTCTTATTGCAATTCTAGAAGTTCTTGAACTTTACTTTGAAATTCATACGTTTTAGTGTTCGATTCGTAGTTTTAGATGTTATTTTTGTGTTTTGATCGCACGAGTGAGTTCTTATGATATTTTTAGACTTGTGTGGATGTTTGGTTTGGAGCCCCGAGAGCTTGGATGCATTTCGGACATGTTTTGGAAGGTTTTGAACTGAAAAATAAAAAATCTAGTGTTTGGTGCCTCTATTGTCGCATTTGCGACCTTAGCAAGGAACCCAAAGTTATCGCAATTGCGATGCCTGGGTCAAATTTTTCATGTTGCTTGGGGCTCAGCTAAGTTCGCATTTGCGACTAAATTATCGCTTTTGCGAGGGGAACATGGTCTGCAATTGCGAACGCATTAATGCTGCAATTGCGAGATTTTCTTCGCAATTGCGAACCCATGTCGCAATTGCGATAACTGTAGTTGAACATAAGGGCTGGAAAGCCGGGATCTCATCACACATTCTCTCATTTAGAATCCTAGACTCGGTAGAAGGCGATTTGGAGAGGGGATTTTCATCTACTAACATTGGGTAAGTGATTCTAATCTATTTCTAGTCATATTCCATCAATATATCTTAGATTTTAACATCAAAATCATGTGAATCAAAGTAAAAATATGTCAACTTTTTGAAAGAGTTTTGAGAGTCGATTTAGACTTGAATTTTGAAACTAATCACATATATGAACTCATGGGGTCATGTGTAGTCGGAATCTACCATTGGACCCGGGTTTTGACAGGTCGAGCCCTGTGTTGACTTTTTGGGAAATTATAAAGATCATGGATTTTTCTTTTTTAATTGATTTCCCTTGCATTGTTTGATGATATTAAGTCGATTTTGGTTAGATTTGAGCCTTGTAGTGGCTAATTTCAGGGAAAAAGCTATTTCTGAGATTTGAGTTGGCCTAGTTGAGGTATGTGTCTTTCCTAACTTTGTGTGGGGAACTACCCCTTAGGAGTTGGGATTGATTTTGTCATTTGTGCTATGTGAAAGCCGTATACGCAAGGTGACGATTGAGTACACATGTTATATGTGGTTTTGACTGGTTTAGGCTACTTAGACTCTTTCCATGCTTTAATTGAATGGTCATATCATATTTTAAATTCTCATAGTCAATTTATTCTTACTCGAGTTAGTCTATCAATACATGCCTTAAATGACTCGTTACTTGTTCTACATCCTAATTGATAAATTGCTCTCATGCTTTGATTGAACTTGTTGCCTCTTTATTGTCACATGTTATCTCTTCATTGTTGATTATGAAGTTATTGTTCATGTTTTCTCGTTCATTTTTGATTTTCATTATTTGAAGTCATTGTTACACGTTACTACTTCCATTGTAAGTTATTTTTATTTAATATCATGGTAAAACATTATCTCTCTCATTGTTGAGTTATTGGTGTTGAAGTTGTGTAAGCCATTATCATGTTGAGGCGAAGTTGTTTATTGTTGAGACATCTTTCTTGTTGAGAATTTTACATTCATTGTTGTTGTTGATATTCTAGTACACAATGTGGTTGAGCCATGGGCTAATGTTGTGAAAATATTGATATTGTTGATAATTGGCAAGTCGTGATATATGAGAACTTGTGGTGCGATTTATTATTGTAATATGATATTGACGCGCATGCGGTGGTATAAGGCTCGGAGTTAATGTACATGCGACGGCATAAGGTGGGACTTGTGTGCGTCTTTCTTGTAAGGGAATTACGTGAACCCCGCAGCATCATAAGGTGGGCTAAAGTGCGTGTAGCTATTTCGGAAAAAATGCTTTCGAAGCCTATTTAAATGTAAGGCTCACGCGGTGGCATAAGGAAAGATTGTGATTGAGATTGTGAATTGTGAATATGAGGCGGTACCTCAGTTGTGATTCTTGATATATATACGAGGCGGTACCTCGGTTATGATTCTTATTGTACACGAGGCAGTACCTCGTTGTGATTCATGTTGTTTATCTCATGTTGGAAAGAGTTATTTGATGGGAATACTTCTTGTTGTTTTGTTCTTCATTATTCTATCAATTATTGTCCGTATATGAACATTGTGGTGCTTTTCAGTTGCTTCTCTTATGTTATATCTATGTTTAAAATCCTTTCGTTAGTCTCTATTATTAACTAGCTTCATATTACTTATTGCTCCATTTTTCGTTACTTCTTGTTACCACGTGTTCATTCTGTTTATTATATCCTAGTAGGTGCCTTGACCTGGCTTCGTCACTACTCTACCGAGGTTAGGCTTGATACTTACTGGGTGCCGTTGTGGTGTACTCATACTATGCTTCTGCACATCTTTTTGTGCTAGGTACGTCTGCCCATGCCGGACGCTAGAGTTTATTTGAGTTGCTGCTTTTGGAGAATTCAAGGTATACCTGCTCCATGTTCGTAGGCCTCAGAGTCCCCTTCTGTTTTAGACTTTTCACTGTTTCTTTCTTGTTTCAAACAGTATTGTAGTTCGAGATTTGTAGTGCCATCTTGTAGTGCTTATGAATCCGTTTCACTAGGTTTTGGGGAAAGTTTTGGCTATTGTACTATTGAGTTATCATTATTGAATGAAGGTTTTATTGAAGTTATAGCAGTATTTCCGCTATTTCTCTATGCATGTTAGGCTTACCTAGTCATAGAGACTAGGTGCCATCACGACATCCTACATAGGAATATTGGGGTCTGTCACGACCCAAAATCTAACTAGTCGTGATGGCACCTAACCCAACCTGCTAGGTAAGCCAATAAACAACAATCCAATTCAAATGAGTTTTACTGAGAAAATAAATGATGAAATAACTGAACTTTTATACAAAAATTCCAAGGATTGGTAGTACAAATCATGAGTTTCTAAGACTTAGAGGTAACAAAGCTGGTATAAAATAAATACATCATCTGTTCGAAATGTACATAAATAGATTTATAAATCTAAAGCTACCAAGAACAAGAGGAAGCTATAGTCGGAATGCAGGTACATCTTCAATGCTAGCTCCCGCCGTATACAGCAAGGTCAGCTCCAAAATCTGTACGCAAGGTGCAGAAGGGTAGTACGAGTACAACCGACCCCTTGTACTCAATAAGCAATAAACCTAACCTTAGGTTGGAAGCAGTAAGGAGCTCGAAAAATGGTTAGAGTCCAACACCAACAGTCGAAAATAACTCGTAACAATATAATGAAAGCAGTACATGTAATAACTCAAAAGATCTCATGCTCAGCTCGTTCACAGTTACAGAAGAATAGACATGCTTTTCAAGTATAATAGAAAAACCAAAATTTTTCACCGAAATTACCAAAATGTGAGCATATTAGAAAATTGTAATTTTTCCCAAACTTTCAACAACAAATAAGATAATTCATTATCAGATAGCATGAGGAAAGTACATCTCTATACCTACATATGAAATCATGAATGTCACAATACTGTGTAGCATAAGGAAAAATACATCTCTATGCCTACATGCCAAGTATGCATGTCAAAAGAATGATTTCACGGTAATAATCCTAGATACTCACGCTCTCAGAGTACTCAATCTGCCTGACTCAAACTCCCACTCATCATACACAATCACTCAGCACTGTACGATATCTATAGAATGTCAGACTCTGGAGGGGCGGATCTTGCCCAAGCGCTAATATAAATCCAATATGACCTATTGCAGTGTGCAGCCCGATCCCATTATAAGTCAATAAAGCCTCCTGCGGCGTGCAACCCTATCCCATAAATAGCCAATAAGGCCTGCTGCGGCGTGTAGCCCAATCCCATAAATAGAAAAAATAAGGCCTGCTGCGGCATGCAACCCGATCCAGTAAATAGCCAATAAAGCCTGCTGCGGCGTGCATCCCGATCCCATAAATATCACTTACAATCCGGCTCTCAGGCCCCAACTCAGTCATCAATATCTAAAGTCTCAAGGGCTCTTACTCTCGTACCACTCAGCCCAAACAATAATAACATGTGATGTAACAATAAATGATGAACATAGACTTAGATATGATATGCAAAAGAAGAATCATGACTGAGTATATAATTATAGTTAGAGCAGATAACTCAAAACAACAGAGATAGCCTGATTAGGTCTCAATCGAATAAGCGCATAGCCTAAACGTGATTTCTAACATGACTCACAACTCATATAATCAAACAAGTACGGAGAACATGGATGTAACAAGATATAACAGCAAAATAAGTCCGTTCATAGTCTAATAGTAACTAGAATCATGATTTCCTTGGTGCACGCCCACACACTCGTCACCTAGCATGTGCGTCACCTCAATACATCTCTTATAACATAGTTCCCAGGGTTAAATACCCTCAAATCTAAGTTTAGATATGTTACTTATCTCGAACAAGCCAAATCAATACGCTCTAGAAATGCCATCCCGTGCTCTAGAAATGCTCTACAAATGCCATCCCGTGCGTAACAACCTCCGAATGGCTCGAAATTAACCAAAAGCAACTCAAATACATCAATTAATGCCTAAGAAAACAATCTCAAATGATTAAGGTCGAATCTTTACACATTTACTAAAAGTCAACCAAAAATTAAATCCGGGCCTGCATCTCGGAACCTGACAAAACTTTCAAAATCGACAACCTATTTAATTATGAGTCCAACCATACTAATTTTACTCAAATCCGACTTCGAATCAATGCTCAAAACTCAGAAATCCACTTTAAGAAAGTTTAAACAAAACCCCCCAATTTCTCTTATGAAATCATCAATCAAATACCAAAAACGAAGATGGAATCATGGAATAAAATCAATACGGAGTAGGAAATACTTACCAATCCATGGGGTGAAAATCACCCCAATCTGAGCTCCATAGCTCAAAATATGCTAAAATGTCCGAAACCTTCGAAAATAGAGTACTTATAATCACTAGACAGATATTTGAATCGCGATCGAGAAAATACCATCGCGATCGGGAAGAAGAAAAATCACACTGCCATGAAACACTCTACGCATTCGTGAGCATACTCATGCTAACGCAATGCCCACAGATGCCAACTCGTCTCTCAGCTCAGCTCCATGCGAATGTGACGACTCATATGCGAATGCGTATTGTAACCAAGCTACGCGAACGCGGTCCCCCAGTCGTGACCGCAATGAAGAAAATGCCCAGCTCCAGATTTCCTTTACGCGATCGTATCTCCATCTGCGCGATCGCAAAGAATAATTGGGGCATCAGAAACTAGTAGAAACCAACAATAAAAGCATGAACAAAAATGGTAATCAATCCGAAACACGCCCGAGCCCCTCAGAACCCCGTCCGAATATACCAACAAGTCCCAAAAAATAACACGGACCTACTCGAGGCCTCAAACCATGCATAACATAATCAAAATCACAAATCACACCTCAAATCGAACTAAATGAACTTTTGAACTTTCAACTTCCAAAACTCGTGCCAAACCATATCACATCAACTCGGCATGACATCAAATTTTGCGTCCCTAATGACATAACAAAGCTATTCCAATTCCCGAAACCACAATCCGAACCTGATATCATCAAAGTCAACTCCCGGTCAAACTTATGAACATTCCAAACCTTCTAATTTCCAACTTTCATCTAATAGCGCCGAAACCTTCTAGAAACACCCAAAATGCAAATCTGGGCATACGCCCAAGTCCAAAATCACCATCCGGACCTAACGGAACCATCGAAACTCCGTTTCGGGGTCAAATACACAAAAGTAAAACTTGGTCAACTCTTCCAACTGAAAGCTTCCTAGTTGAGAATCATTCTTCCAAATCAATTTCGAATCACCTGAAAACCAAAACTGACGATTCACACAAGTCATAATACATCATACGAAGCTACTCAAGACTTCAAATAGCTGAATGGAATACAAATGCTCAAAATGACCGATTGGGTCGTTACATTCTCCCCCACTTAAACAAAAGTTTGTCCTCGAACGAGCCAAGAGTCGTTCAAAATCTGTCAGATCACTGTGTAACCTTAACATGCACATACCAGGGGTGATTCCACGTTTCCCCAATCCATATAAGGCCGTCAACTCAACATAACTGAAGATATTTCCTTCATCCTTAGTCCATAAACCTTAGAACCCAATTTCCAACATCCGGAATTCCTTACAAGACCCGAATCTCGCATCTACACACTGTATATGTCTGAACAAGCTATATCAAGCCATAACCATAATCCCAAGATTTAATCACATGGTATACCATATAACTCGCATACTCATAGCAATAATTTCCTAACATAGTAGCTGCTCAAAACAAACTCGGTACCGGTAATAATCCCCATATCGAATTAAACCTCATTCGAAACCTTCGTACAATGCCAATGATGAAAGAAACACGTAGAAACTCATAACCACTCATCAGATCAACAAGTCATGGAGCTCTCTCTCGTCTGACAAGAACCAAAGCCAAATTCTTAGCCGACTTCTGATATTATTCTTCCAAACATACCGTAATCAAGTCCAATAGTATCCATTCTAGGTCCAATGACCTCATCTCATCAGACACAACTATTCTATTGACATGCCACACCAATACAATCTAAAGCCACAAACCGTGCAATACTTGCACCAATAAGCAACAATTCAAATGTACTCAAATATTGAAAATGACTCAAATGGGAGAGCCTTCCCTCAAGCTCAACAAGTACCACCACAAACGCAGTGCTATGAACCCATCACTGTGACGACCCGTCCAGTCGTCTCGTGGGTTACCACTCTGTCTTCCCTATTTTCTGTCTCACTATATTTCGTTATCTGTGTTTTATGTAATCAAGTTGAGTAGTTGAGTACGGAGTGAAATTGGTAAGAAATGAGACATTTAGTTTCTTTCAAGAAGGGTTAAATCAGAAAAGTCAACCCGATGTTGACCTATGAGTTAGGAGGCTCGGATGTGAATTCCGATGATTCGATTAGTTTTGGGAGATGATTTATGACTTAGGAATGAAATCGGAATTTGTTGAGGTCCCGAGTAGAATTAGGCTTGAATTGGTGAAGTTAGAATTTTGGCGATTTTCGGTTGATAGGCGAGATTTTGATCCGAAGGTCAGAATGGAATTCCGAAAGTTGTTGTAGCTTCGATATGTGATTTATGACTTGTGTGTAAAATTTCAGGTCATTCGGACGTGGTTTGGTTGGGTTTAGATTAAAAGAGCGATTTAGAAGATTTTGAAATCCTTAGGCTTGAATCCAACGCGAATCTGGTGTTGAGAGGTTGTTTTGAGCGTTCCGATGGTTGGAACAAGTTTGAATAATGTTATGGGATATGTTTGAATGTTTGGTTGAGTTTCCGGAGGGCCTCGAACGGATTTTGGATGGTTGATGGAGTTTAATTTTGGCATTTCAAGAATGTGTCGATGTCGTCTCTTCAAGAATAAGTGGTATATTATTATACAAATGGGATCCAAATTCATTTTTAATTGAATCATTAGATCCGTATCAAAATTTCGGAGTCATAGCAAAAAGAATCATCCAATTCGGACATCGTATGAGAAAGTTATGCCTATTTTCGTGTCAGGGAAAAAATCTGCAGACATGTCAAATTTGCGATCGCAAATTGACCGCAAATTCGACATGCGAACCGCGAAATTGACATAGAAACCACAAACTGAGGCAGAACATGGGGCGAGGTTCGCGATCTCTGCAACCAAAAATGCGAACCACAAACCTGTTATGCGACAATTTGCGACTCGCATTTTTCGGCTGATAGGGGTGTTTTAACGCGATTTTTGATACTTTTTAAGTAGAACTCAGTGCCCATTTTGTTCTACAAGACCCATTTTCGTTACCCACGAAGAGGAACACCTCCAAACACCCTAGAATCACAACAAACCAACTTCAAAACCATATCCGAAGGAGATTATCTTGTGTAGATTCTTAAAGAAGGGGATTTGACCATTCTAAACACATTTGGAGCTAGAGAGCTTGGATTAAAGCAAGTCTTGAAGAAATTCTTGGAGGGATTTCAAGGGAAACATCGGGGTAAGTGCTCCCAACTCAATTTTGGAGGAATTACCTCAGTTTATCACTATTTTTAGCAATTAATTGGTGATTTAAGTTGGGAAAATTGTGGAAAACCCTTAAGTTTAGATTTAAGATTTGGAGATCGATCCGATGTCGGAATTCAATAATTTTTGTATGGTTGAACTCGCATCGGAATGGGTTATCACATTTTGTGGGTTTTGTACGATTAGAGAAGTGGGCCCCACTGGCAATTTTGAGTTAAATTTCGGATTTTAATCCGGAAAATTTGTAAATTCATATGGAATTAGTTTCTATTATGTATATTGAGTGTATTAAATTATTTGTGACTAGATTTGAAGTCTTCGGACACAAAGTTTCAAGGCAAAGGTTTGTTGGAACCTTGAATTCAGTTGCAAAGCGAGGTAAGTGTCCGTTCTAACCTTAGCTTGAGGGTTTAGAAGTCGTGTTCTATTCGTTAAATTGTTACTTTAAGTACGACGTATAGGCATGGTGACGAGTACCTCTACGTTGGTGTCAAGCATGACCGTGGGTCGTATATGGATGATTGTTTTGATGTTATTGTTCTCTTATTGAGAAATTATGATATTGTTTTGTTTCCTTACTGAAATTCTTGTGATTTGTGTGATGACTATTGAAATGGGAGCGGGTGGTACGCCTACCACAAAATGTAAGGAAATGGGGTCGAGTTGCACGCCTGTAACAGGATATAAGGAAATGGGGTCGAGTTGCACGCCTACAACAGGATATATNGAAATGAAAAGGGGTCGGGTGGTACGCCTACCACAGAAATGAAATGAAAAGGGGCCGGGTTGCACGCCTGCAACAAGATAATGAAATGGGAGCGGGTGGTACGCCTACCACAGGAAAATAAGGAAATGGGGTCGAGTTGCATGCCTGCAACAGGATATAAGGAAATGGGGTCGAGTTGCACGCCTGCAACAAGATGGAAACTGAAAGTGAAAACTGTCTGTTTCTCTTTTACTTGTGTTAGAAATTAATTGTAGTTTTTCCTTATATTTCTTTGATGATTTGTTTTTTTTTTGATTAAATAGGTTCCTTTATTGATGTCAATTTGCAAAATTTACATAATCGGAGGGGGACATAAACCTTACCTCCCCAAAAAAGTACATGTACCTTGACTCGTAGGTACGAGAGCAATGACAATTGTTAAGGAGGTTTCCCTCTAAGTGTACAAAAGGTATTAATTGTGTCCGACCTAGTTTAAAGTAATGATTATCCATCTTATAAAGTTGATGGATATTCATCTGTACAAAAACAAAGTGAACTACTTCTAGGTCAGTCGTTCTAGTCATAAGTGTTGCCATGTTTACAAAAAGGTTGGGGAGTGTCTCTAATTCAACTTTCCTAGTTATATGTACTGCTGTTTCTATTTGCTTGCTGTTGCATGCTGTGTTGCGGAGGCCATTTGCATTAGGTTGATGTTTCCAGTGATTATTGCTGTTGAGTTTGGCTGCTGCTTTTCCTTTTGATGAT
>MCJB01002820.1:0-11156 GCA_002018475.1 Nicotiana obtusifolia | reverse complement strand
CTCGAAATCTTGATTGCATGTGTGTCTTGGGGTTGATTTCTAAGATTTTTGGTGTTTTCAATTGTTATCTCCCGTGGGTTTAGCGTATGGAAATGTTCAGATGCCCCAAATTGGACCCTAGGTCCTATTTATAGTAGCTGAAAAGTTGGCCAAGAATGCTGAAAAATCAGAAACTTCGCGACCCCTTAGCAATTTCCTTTCTTTCTTTTACAAAGATTACTCTAACTTTTTCATACGAAGTCCGATTTGGACGATTCTTTTTGCTACGGCTCCGTAATTTCAAGACGGAGCTAATTCTTCAAACGAAATTGAATTTGGAGGTCGTTTGCTAATTTTAATATCAATTACACCAGAAAATCTGAGGTAAATGCTTTATGGAGCGGCGAATTTAGTTCCGTTGATCATTCAAAATTCACCCGAGACCCCCGGGACTTTATCCGAACATGCACACATGTTCTATAACCTCATTCAAACTTGTTCCAATCTTTGGAACACTAAGATGAACATCGATTTATCAGATTTGCCTTGAAAGCAATCTTTGGAACTCTAAGGATCCGAAATTCGATCCTTCGATCCGAACTCGACCAAACGAAGTCCGAATGGTCTGAAAATTTGCACGCAAGTCCAAAATTGCATAAGGAACCTACAGCAACTTTCGGAATTTCATTCCGACTTCCGGATCAAAATTCGACCTTTCAACCGGTATTCCGAACTTCCTCGATTCAATTCTCACGCTGTTCGAGGTCTATTAAATTTATTCCGGTCACTCGTCTAAGTCATATATACTATCCCGAAGCTAGTCGAGTCGTCGGAATTCAAATCCGAGCCTTCTAACTCAAAAGTCAATTTCGGGTTGACTTTTGTGACTTAGACTTTCGCAAACGAGACCATGTGTCTCATTTCTTTCCAATTTTCTTCGAGTACATTTTCTCAACTTAATTTCAATTAATATAATTAAAGAAATAAATTGGGGCGTAAAACGAGTCATTACATGAGGACATGCTGTTGCTGTTGAGGTCTGACGTCATCGCACCTGCGGAAGGAGTGGCCACAGGTGCGGTCACGCAGGTGCATAGGGGGCCATCGCAGGTGCGATTTTGGTGGAAGGGACCTGGGAGCGCTGGTATGAGGAAAATTTGCACCTGCGAGGTGGCAGATGCGGAGGAGTGATCAAAGAAGCGGAAGGAGCTGGGCAAGACTAGAGTCGCAGAAGCGGAAGGACTCCGCATGTGCAAGCGCGAATGAGCGAAGGTTGGACCGCAGAAGCGTTCGCGCATAAGCTGTTTTCCTGGGCTTAGGGAGAACTGCACCTGCAATGGATTTGTCTGCAGGTGCGGCCAATGGTCCGCTAGTACGACAGTCGCTGGGCAGTGGTGCTTATTAATCGAGGATTAGCTCTCATTTCTCTAATTTTTCTCTTGGGTGGCTGAATTTGGGGAGCTATTTTGAAGGGGTTTTCATCATGCAATACAACATAAGTAATTTCCCACTTGTTATAAGCTAAATATATGGTTTATATGTGGATTTAAGGATGAAAATTTATGAAAATTATGGAATTTTGGTAGGAAACCTAGAAATTGGTATTTTTGAATTTTTACCACGAAATTGGACATGGAATTAGGAATGAATTATATATTTGAGTTCGTGGTGTTGTGGGTAATGTTTATCTTTAAAAATTTTTGGAATCCGGGCACGTGGGCTCGATGGTCGACTTTATTGACTTTTCGAGCGGAGTTGAGAATCATTATAAATTGTTAACTTATATGCATTAGAGTATATTTTGATTAAGTTGTACATTGTTTGACTAGTTTCGAATCGTTTGGCTTTGAATTGAAGAGTTAGAGAGGCGTTGGAGCCGATTATGGAACTTCGGAGCGAGGTAAGTCTCCTGTCTAACCTTGTGGGGGGAAACTACCCCCTAGGTGATGTAATTGTTATGTGTTACTAGTTGTGGGTGCTACGTACGCACGAGGTGACGAGAGTCCGTACGTAGCTAAAGCATGTTTACGTCCGGGTAGACTTAGTACCTTATCATGTAATATTTGATTTATTAGAACTCATTCTGCTGGCTTAATTAATTGAATTTATAATTGAAATTGATTTAAAAATAAATATATGTATACTAGGTTGAGCCTTATCACCTTGAGTTGTTGGCAAGTTATTTAAGAAACGGTAAAGATTATATTCACTTTGTGCTCATGTACTGCATCGTAAGCACGTGTCTCGTAATTCGATGTTTTCCTTCCTTTCTTGTGGAAATAGATGCATTTATGGTTCGTGCCGCTTGACCTTCGGCAGTGTACATATTATTCTGGATCGGGCCGAACGACCTAGGCATAATCGTGCGTTATATCGCTGGCAGTCTCAATATTTACGAGATTATCCTTCCATTGATGCCTGGCCTTTTATGTAGTATTCCTTATCCTTTTGATTGTGTCACTTGATATATCTGAGCTGTTGAGGTAGAATACAAGACTGAAAAATTCATACCCTTTAAAGAAATTCTTGAAAGATTATGTAACTTACAGATTTATCCCATTATTGCTGTGTGCTTCATATCTGCTTATAATTTATTATATTACTTTATTTGACCTCTAGTAAGTGTCGATGTCGACCTCTCGTCACTATTTCTCCGGGGTTAGGCTAGATACTTACCGGGTACGCATTGATTTACGTACTCATGCTACACTTCTGCACTAAATGTTCAGGATCTGACAAGTTGAATGGGTGGTTACCTTGGCACGTAGGCGCAACTGCTGAGGAGACTTTATGGTGAGTTGTATTTCCAGGCCACGTATCGCAGTCCACAAAGTCTCCATCGTACTATTTACTTTATCTTATCTTATTTACATTCCGGATATATGTTATATTGTTAGTGTATTCCTTAGTAAATGCTCATGCACTTGTGACACCGAATTTTGGGATATGTTAGTAGTTGCTTATGGATTTATATATCGTTATCGTTTTTCATTTCTTTTATAAACCGCTACTCATGTACGTTTCTGTGGATTTAAAAGTGTAAATTTTCTTCCTTAATAAATTTATGATTTCGAAAGTAATAAAATGAATAATTAATGTGATAGTTCACTGTTGGCTTGCCTAACGGCTACGTTGGGCGCCATCACGGCCTATAGTGGATTTTGGGTCGTGACAATACCCTTAAATACAATTTATATATAACTATGATACAACTTTGTAAGTATATTGTATGTCATGTGTTATTCTTCTTCTTATTTGATTTTCAATCTGAAATTTGGCTAAAATCAAGTCTAATCTTCACCAAACACCCTCAAAATTGAGATATAAACTACAAAAGATATTCTCAATTGTTTGCAACAACATCCAATCCAATCAAATAATAATTTTTGAAAATCCAAATTCAAATTCAAAGCTTCAAAACTTTTTAATGGCTGTCAATGGTGGAATAAGCACCTTCAAAATTTATTGATTGACAATTTTAGTTCGAACATCAATGTGCAACATGAAAGGAAATTGCTAAGTTAAAACTATATATTAAAACGATTGAAATCCATTGATGAATTCCATTTAAATTCTATATAAAAAGAAAGCATAAAACACAGAGAACATTAAAGGAAAAAAAATTGAGAAAAAACATAGAAGGAGATAGAGAGACGGGGAGAGAGACATAGAGAGAGAGAGAGAGAGAGAGAGAGAGAGATATGGAGAGAGAGGGTAGCTATAAAAAGATGAAAAAAGAACTAATATTCCTTATTCAATTCCTAATATAAAGGGATACTCATTTAATACTTATTTGTATATAATTGGTAAATTGTATATGCCTATGCAGTTAAGTTAAAACTTGATTAGGGAGGGCTTTCATACATAATATAGAAAGGTAAAAGTCCCAATTTATTTGGCCCAACTCTCTTCTTTAATTGATCACACCAAAATAGACTATTCACTTGAGGCCCATGTCCCTTTGCATTTTAAAAAATCCAACACTTATTCATGACCCAATTGTTATCCTCCACTGGCTAAAGACTAATCATTGACGACAAAAATCATATTTTTGTAACTAATTAAAAGCCGATAAAAAATAATAACATACTAATATAAGATGAAGCATCCTAAACATACATACAAAAGGATATGAACAAATTATTTCTATGACCAAGAATTTAGGCAGACGGTTTTTACAAAAACGCTACACGATATCTTTAAGCAGATTCAAAGCCAACTAATTAACTCAGCCTTCGAAACAATTCACAAGTCCCCAAAACTGACATAAAAAAGAAAAAAAAGTAACTACTACCCCACATGACTAACAAAACTGAGTCCAGAACCTTAAAAAAAGAAACAATATGAATTATTTCTTAATTTGTATTTAGCTAATATGGCTCTTTGTACCAAAGATGCAGTCAAGAGAAGCTTCCTTTTCTTTGACACTTTTAATTTGATTAGACATATCTTTATTCCAACAAAAACTAAGTTAAAGAAACTAAGAAAAATCTGATTTGACTCGGGCTAATGTAGCGAATGCTTCAAGTAAGTTTTCCTTTTAACTGGATATATCAATCAGTGATACACAAATCTTTCAATCTAAAACATGAATTTTTTTTACTTTTTCTAAAGAGCTTCCATTCAAGGAAATTAACTATAAGGAAGAACTCTTAACAGGCAGAATGTTAATAAATTTTGTGCCACTTGTTCTAGAATATTATCTAGAGTAGAGGTTTTCTTATAGAATTACTATTACATTAGCTCCCGATAAATTTTAACTCAAAGAGGTCAACTTTCGAAGGTGCATGCTGCTGTGTAGAACAAAAAGCACCAACGAGAACAAGTCTTAAGAAGTGAACTAAAGAGACGAAAGAATACTAAAGATTACTCTACTCTTGAGGTCATGCTTTAAGGACTTGGAAACAATATGCTATTATTACTCTTCACTGTTTTAGCACCTATTTTCAGTCATAGTAACCAATTAACATTCAAGTACAGCAACAAAAGTCGAACAGTCATTAAAACAGATTAAGCCATAACATAACAAGTTTGAAGAAACATGTACCCAACTTGAAGCATTCAATGTCTATCATTCATGGTACTAAAACTACATTACAAAGAATAGTAGGTTACCTGAAGGACTAAAATACAATATAGTAGTGAAACATCAGCAAAAATAGAGCAGAAACAATAAAAAAACAACAACCAGCAGCAAATCAACAACGAAATGACAAACTTTTAAACCGGAAGTGACCTAGAAACTCAAACCAGAAGTTCAGTGACTCACAAAAGGAAGAAGGAAACCAGCTAACCTTAAGAGCTTAAGTTATTTTTTTACAAGGTATTAGCTTTCAGAAGAATCACTCACGAACTTTCAGTTTTCAGCTTACTTTGTTGTTCAGCTGATGCTTTTTTACTCTCTTTTTTGTTATTTTTTTTTTGAAGAGTGTAAAGATTATGTCTTCTCCGTCCTAGAGTTTGTGAGAATGAGCTCTTAAGTAGGAAATAAAAATACCTTTTGGACAGATTTTGGTTTACCAAATGTCTATCCAAAAAGGACTAGCTTTTGCTACCAAATACCTGTCGGACTAGCTTTTGCTACCAAATACCTGTCCAAAAGACTTACTTTTGTATGCTCAAAGTTTGTCCAAGGGCTGTCCAAAAGGGCAAGGACAGTGTTGACCAGCTAAAGTGGGACATGGAGGAAATGTGCTTTCAGCCACTCTAGTATTAAGAAGTAAGCTTCTAATGTACCCCAATACATGATTACTTATCTACTCTTCAGCTTTTAACCAACAGCAGTACCACCATATATTTTTAATCCAAAAACAAAAGCAACCATGTAACAAGACTCAAGTTATCAACCAAATAGACAAATATCATTTTCTAACTAGTAACTTGATTAACAACACTTAAGCATAGTTCAAAAAGCAATTTGGAACCAAACGACCCAGTTAAAAACATAAACGCAATTGCAACAATAGTTACAACCTAATAGGAATTGGTTATGAACTGATCAGAACATCAAACTAACTAAAACTCATAGTAACTAAACCAAACAGATAATCAAGACCAAACAACCAACAATTAATCGATATTAACTAAAAATTTAAACAACGAGAATTGATACGAGCCAGTGTTTGTTGAAACTAAACTAGAAAAACTATCCTAATTTAACAAAATCAAAAGCACGAATTACATAATTAGGAAAAAGCATTTCTATTTGCTAAACGAAACAGAAACTACATTAAGCATTAAACTAAGATGACAACTAACATAATTTGACTTAAAAAAGAAAACTACAATAAAATATCATAGAAACAGTAAATAAAAAACACAGAGAAAAAGATTTGGATTTTACCTAAGTGCTCGAGGTTCGAACCAGTAGTACGACACAAATAGATGGCGAATTGACCCCACGCCTTTTTTTCTCGATGACAAATGCTGAAAAACACAAACTTCGGTGAACCAGAGTTGTGTCCAGCATGTGTCAAAGAGAAAGAGAGACTACAGGGTCGTGTTCATGCCAGAACAGTGGCTCAGCGGTAGTGAGGTTGCGGCAGTAGGGTGGTCGTGACAGTGAGGGCGGCTGGCCGGCAGTGGTGGTGCTTTTGGGGGTGAAATTAGTAGGAGTGGATAGATTTCTTTGAGATATATCCTTTTATGTAGGTGTTATGGTGTGGGTCCGTCTAAAACTCGAGAAATATTGAGGCAGTGGCGGCTAGGGTTTCTCAAAATTTATGAAGATTCATGAGGATTGGCCGGGATCTGGAGGATTTGGTTCATGGATTTGGAAAGTGGGGAGTAAGAGGAGGTTGTGGTGTGAATTTGGGGTAGATTAGAGGTGGCCGGCCGGCGGAGATAGGTGGTAGTGGGCGAAGACGAGAGAGAGTGAAAAGAGAGAGGAAGAAGAAAGAAAACAGGGCAAAAATGGGGACAAATTTAGGCTGCCATAGGGCTTAAATACATGAAATCGATAGCAACTGGTGACCGTTGGATTAAAAGGCTATGATCGGATGAGATTAGGTCTCTGATTCATTAAGCAATGAAACCACGTCGTTTAGCTCATTTTCGTAGTTGGCTTCATCTGGACCGGGTCAGTGCCATTGGGCCACTTATTTGGTCCAAGTTTGGCCCAATTCGATTAAAAATGCACTGGACTAATCCATCCTCCTTTACTTATATTTTAATCTATTTAAATCCTAAAATGCACAAATATAAAGAAAAAATCTTTTTGGTATACATAATTTGAATATGCAAATTGAGATGCACATATAAAAAGTATTTTTTTTATGAAATAAAATACAAACAAAAGTGCACATAAATATGAGAAAAGTTAATTTAGAATAAGCAAAAATTTTGGGAAAACTAATTAAAATAGCAAGTCACTAACAAATTTGGGAGATGTCAAAACAGTAGAAAATTTAGGTATTCACAGCTGCCCCTCTTTGCTCGTGAACATGAAGAGTTTTCATGTAAAGAAAAATGAATGCCACGACGAATTTTTGCTCACACATAGGTCCATTGAAAGCATCTTTTGAAAACGGGGTGACCGAACCTTGCTTCTGAGGTTGCCTACATGTCTTTGGCTATAAAAGAAACAAGTTAGTATAGTTTTGGAAAAATTTGGTAGTTGGGACTATCAGACACTGGAGTTAAGACTGTTTTGCTTTTGTTGTTGCTTGCTGCTTACATCAAAAGAAAAAGAGAAGAGAACTACATATGCCTGCAAGCTAAGATCTACAAAATTCCTATATATGTGTTTTCTAGAGTCAAATCTTGATTCTTGGCCTGCTCGCTTGTGTTGACCTTAGATTGGATCTTGATGCTCTTCAAAGAAAAGATTATGACTCAATCTCAGTTGCTTGCTTTCTTGACCCGAAATGAGAAGATGAATCTTAAGACGCCGAGTTGCTGACACATCATCGAACTACTCCAACTATCTTATGATAAAAAATCTTCTTTCTTCTGATGAGAACTGAAATTGCAAGCTTTAATCGCCACAATATATGCTTTACGGCAGGGTCCTGCAAAGCCATCAAAGACGAACAAAACAAACAAAATTTATCCGCCCTAGTTTGGCACTAGGAAAATTTTGTGAGTTATTAGAGAAAGCTACTAACTATCTAATTTGTTGAAATTAAGACAAAGGCAGTGTATAAACTAACTATGCGCGGATATGCAACCACAGGGGGTAGTACCTTGTGTTACCAAAAGGGAATGGAATTAGAGGATGGTATCCAATATTACTGAAAGAAACGTAACTAGGGTTTGGCACCCTGTATTAACGCAAAAGGAATGTAACTAGGGGTTGGCGCGCTGTATTACTAGGAAAGAATGTAACCAGGGGTTGGTACCCTGTATTACTGAAAAGGAACGTAACCAGGGGTTGGCACCCTGTATCACTAGGAAGGAATGTAATCAGGGGTTGGTACCCTGTTTTATCGAAAAGGAATGTAACCAGGGGTTGGCGCCCTGTATCGCTAAGAAGGTACCTAGTATTACTGAAAAATGTATATAACTAAGGGTTGGCGCCCTGTATCACTAAGGGAACATAACCAGGGGTTGACACCCTGTATTACTGACAAGGAAATGTAACCAGGGGTTGGTACCCTGTATTACTAAAAGAAAATGCTACTTTGACACCCTGTATTATTGATAAAGTGCTGAATCCCTCTAAGCGAAAAGGTTCTACCCGAGTTAAGCTATGTAAAACAACTTGAGCGAAGAGTATTTCTACCCGGAACTATGAGCTGGATCTCCCTAGGTGAAAAGGTTCTGCCTGAGTTAAGCTACGTAAAACAACCTGAGCGAAGAATACTTCTACCCAAAATTATGAGCTGGATTCCCCTAGGCAACAAAGGTTTTGCCTGAGTTAAGTTAGGTAAAACAACCTGAGCGAAGAATAATTCTACCCGGAACTATAAGCTGGATTCCCCTTGGCGAAAAGGTTTTGCCTGAGTTAAACTATATAAAACAACCTGAGCGAAGAATACTTCTACCCAGAATATGAGCTGGATCCCCCAAGGTGAAAAAGTTCTACCTGAATTAAAGCTACAGAAAACAACCCGAGTGAAGAATACTTCTACCCGGAATATGAGCTAGATCCCTCTAGACGAAACGGTTCTGCCCGAGTTAAGCTACGAAAATGAGAGGTATGAACAGTAGTGATGCGTGCTGAAAATAAAAGAAAATAGAGATTTTGGGAACTTATCTTTTGTCACATTCGTCCTTTGAGAATCGCCATTATGCACTGCTTTGTTCCTTCTTCAAACAAAGAAAAAATTGTTAGTTTTCAAAGTGGTAGTCGGTTTGTGGCCTTGATGCCCTTAGTAGTCTGAGTTCACGGTCGCTCCGCTTTCGAAGAACTGATTGTCAGTGTGGTACCGAGGTGCTCGGATACTCTGTATCGCTTTCTGGAGACCATGGCTTTCCAACGTTGCCGTCTATTATTTCATACCTGGATGTCCATGGTATCTAACCCTTGTCCCTAAGGCAAGGTAATTTTTCCTTTAAAATCAAGCTTAGTTGCCTTGTACCCAGTTCTAGTTTATGTCTGTAGTGCTTATCGACTTTTCCCATGAAGCAAGTCTTACTTAGGTGACCTTTTCAGTTTCTTTGAGACACTTTGTTCGGCTTATCAAAAGAGATCGCAGATGGATTCGTGCCTTTGTTAATGCTGTATATGCCCCAAATTGTTCTCGGTATTATGGGGAAACTGTAGCCAGTTTTGGATCCATTTCTTTGCTTTGCTTTTGATGCAAGATTACACCGAAAGACACTCAAAGAATAATATGGGAAAAAAAGAAATTGAAAGCAAAAAAAGTATTGTGTCTAAACAAAAGATGTCCTTTTCGAGGAGAGGAATAAGGAGACTTATCTGGAGGTATGTGCCGCAATGAATCATGACATGCATTTTGGGATGGACGCCTGATCTGTCGAGCTGTCTAATTCTCAAAATTTGTCGCAAACGTTCATCTTGAAACTATATTGGTTGTGCTCATGCCGGAGTATCAATGACCCTCATTTAGCTAATAACGCCCTTTGCGGATTTTCCCCAACTGACCTCTCTCATTTCTCTACTCACCGCTGCCTTATGGTGCCATATGGGTTTTCACCAATAAGACTCTAATTTCTCTGCTCATTATCGCCTTACGGTGCTCATACGGGTTTTCACCAATAAGACTCCCATTTCTTTTTTTTTTCCGCTACCTTTGGCTAAGATACCACAATAGGCAGGTTGTCTAACACCCTTGGCATGGTGACTTCAACATTCTCAAAGATTGATCAGAAGGTCATAACGGGAAAAGGTGAAAAGAACCTTGAACTGAATTACAACTTTTGGAACTATTTTGTAGAATTATCATAAAAATAAAACAAACTTCTACCCCAGTTTTGGAGTATTGGGGATATGAATTTTTGCTGCGATGGGACCGAACCCAGGGTAAGGTTGCCTACGTATCCTTTCAGAATTAGGCCGAATGTAGTTCACAGACTCAGATGATTTGTTGTTTGACTTTTTTTTCTTCTTTCTTTCTTTCTTTTTTCTTTTTCTTTCTTTTTCGTTTTTTCTTTTACAAGTACACATGTTCCAAAAAGGGGAAAACAAAAAAGACAAACAGGCTCAAAAGGATTAACAAAAGGGTGACACCAAGAGAAAAATCTAATAGAACTTTGTATAGAAATTTTCTCTCTCTAAACACTGCCAGCAACGGTAACAAAACTGCCAGCAACAGTGGTCGCGCAAATGATCGGTTCTTGCTCGTCCGGTGGTGAAAAACCACCGGATTTGTCCCAAACAAAGCGCCTTACAACGACGCACCTTCCCCAACAAACACCAATCCAAACGATTAACCCAGTTGCTACAGGATTACAAAAAGAAATCGGGATCACTGTAGCGCAGGGCATCCAAGATAACTCCTCACTTGATTTTGAACCAAATCGAGTCATTCCAAGCACTGGGGAACCATCTCCAGGTCCATTCCGTCTTCCCCACCAAATCTCAGCAGTAGTCACCGACGTAACAGTGACTTCAGATCACCGGAAGATGGCAGAACAACACCAGTTGGTCGGAATGGGTATTCCGCTATGCCAAATGGCCCAAGATCAATGTCATTCGTCTCCGGAGGATCAGGTGACTGTTTCACACACTCCATTTCTGATTTCCAGTGAGCCGAGCTTCACAACATTGCAAG
>MCJB01002819.1:6703-17862 GCA_002018475.1 Nicotiana obtusifolia | reverse complement strand
ATGCAAAACCATAAAACAAAATACATACGTGTGCCGACAAGGCAATTCAACTGTACATAAGTCAACCCATCACTTGTCTATGCATAAATTGACACTTGTCTATGAGCCTCTACAAAAACGTACATAATGCAACCTATGTCGGAACAGGGCCCCGACATGCCCAAAACAGAATGCATACCAAGACTGTGGCAAGTCCGAAGGATGGATCTCGCCAATATCTGCTGAACTGGGTAGCCTACTGTGGTGGGGGAGCTTCGTCTATCTGCCCGCTCGGACCTGCAGCACGACATGCAGCGTCCACAAATAAAGGACGTCAGTACGGATAATGTACTGAGTATGTAAGACAGGAAACATAATGCAAGAACAATAATAAGCATCAGGGTAAGAGACATACAACCTGTACCATCTGAATGCCTCTGAGGGCGACTAACCATGTCATGCCTGACATGCATATGCATATACATATATTTACATCCTTTTGAAAATCATCATATACATATATACGCCTCTATGGTCCTCATCATCACCTCATACATATGCCTCTGTGGGCCTCCTCATTATCATACCCAACTGATCAGTGGTTGCACAATAGGTGTCATACCCGGGCGACTATAGCGCGGCTCGGTAGAGTAAAATAGCTGTCGACTATAGCGCGGCTAAGTAGAGTAAAACATATACATATGTATAGTTGCACAATAGGTGCCATACCCGGCCGACTATAGCGCGGCTCGGTAGAGTAAAATAGATAATGCATGCTGGACTTATAAGAGTCTTACTACCATGGTGAAATAATAACATCTCAATCCTCCCATAAGAGGGGAAACAATATACGTACTGCTACCTTCTAAGAGTAGAGTATCTTTGGGGTTCGTTCATTGCATTGTGTACAGTCAGAGTCGTGCAAAAGAAGGAAAAGGATAGTCTCACATACCGTGCAATACTTTCCAATCTCAAGCTATGAAACTTCCACGACTTCTTAGTCTACAATAAGAGAAATGATACTACCGTTATCGTTCAGGCGTCGCAACTATTATGTATCGACTGTAACCCATTATGCAATAAAACGGACAGCACCTCCCCTATATATATGACTTCACACAAGTCCAAACAGTCACCAAACAGCAAAACAACATCAATAAGAATCATATTGAGCCTCCCAAAACAGTCCACGCACAAACCAATCACTTCATACGTACAATGGCCACTATAGTCGTGTCAAACGATCCGGAAATGTTATGAACAACTATCAGGCCACCACCCTAAATATATATGGTGTTTCTCCACACCCTTCCTCATCCAAAACTCCACAAATCAGTAGTATAACACGCAGGTTTACAGCAACACAAAACAGTTCACAAAACAGTTTGCTACAAGTGAATAACTCGAACTCACGGCTTCCGATCACCGTCCCGTGAGTTCTTACACACATAGAACGACTTACCAAGACTTAACAGTAGAAAACATGTATTAAATAGAGCAGTAAACTCACCTTGCTTGTTAAGTAACTCAGCCCTTGCTTTGGTTTCTCAAACTCTAGGGTTTACCTTCAACTAGAACTTGAAAGAGGGAAAAAATCCATTAGGGTGTGTGGGATTATTTTGGGGAGGGGTTGCAGGGGTTCTTTTAGGTTTTGGAGCTGTGAAATAATAGTGAATTATCAGGATTTAGAAGCTTTTAAAATCCCTCTCTTAACCGACTTTGGGCTTTTAAATTTTAGCCCTTAATCTTGGCAAGTAGGTGATGCACCTACTTGTCACCTACCAGCCTGCGCAGTTCTACGGAAATGCAATTATCTCAATACTCCGAGATCGTATTGACAAACGGTTTGAAGCATTGGAAACTAGACTCATAGACCTTAATTTGGTAGGTAGATCACCCCGTAATTCCTTGTAAATTGGGAGAAAATCGCGGAAACATTTGACCTAATATTTAAGTAAAATTGTGAACCTAAGTTGCGACAACTTTTGTTGACTTTTGTTTCATAACTCGTTTGACTTCAAGACTTATGAAACGGATATCATATCATTCAAATACCTTAAAACATGACCTGTTGGTAATGTTAAACACCTCTCGATTTTCCCAAAAACGCGAGTTACAACATCCTTAACTCGTTTATCCTCTAATACTTGTTAACCGCCCTTATACACCTTTGCATCGTTTAGGACCAATAGGACTAAACTCTTATTGTCTCAAAGGTATTTCTCTCCTCGAACCTAGGTAGACTATCTTACGGTGTAATCTAACACGTACAAATATGGGTTATAACACCCTCCCCCCGAGTACTACCTAACAAGTACAACAAGCATAATAACAAAGTATCATTTTAGTAACTTATCCCACAAAGGGAAAATAAAACACGAAGTAAATACAAGGAAGGGTATCCCACATAACTCCATTGCAGCACGCAACCCAATCCCAAATATATCAATCCACATAGGGGTAGCTGTCAAGCCAAAATGCTCGGGTTCATTAATCATGTATATGCCAACATCAAGCACGTTAGAGTGCACAAATATAATTATGAAAAAATGAATAGGAATAATACAATACGGAGAAAAGCAAGCACAACTAAGGTGCAATGAGCAAATCAACATCACGAGGGTCGTCTCACCCATATCGCCATAACGCACGAGATTACAATATACATGCGAATAGTCATATAACTTCGCAGCCCATCATAGCATAAGAGAGAAGCATATAACACGGACTGGGGGCACGAATAACGTCCATCCTGCCCGGTGATATACCCACGATAGCAATTGCATAAAAGTAACCAAACCCGATATGATATAGAATACACATTCTCATTAGGCTTTCAAATAGCCCCCAAACCAATTCTGATCATTTCCAAACAGATAAATGGCCTTCCAAGAAAATCCATATCAACCTACCCACAATGTATGCCATCAGTTATCCTATTCTCAACATTTCTTCACAATCCGCAATAAAGGAATAGTCCTCCTACGAGGACATCCAGCCCCAAAACCTCATGAATACCAGTCAAGCATCCGCAAGTCAAAACACAAGGTGCCCTCTTAAAATGCACGCTCTTCACATGCGATATCCAATAGTGCCAGCATTCTCTTAACGTCTGATATTAACCAGGAGAAAACCATAATGCACAGCATATTCTTTATGCCAGTAGCAATCAGCCAACTCAAGTTGTGGTCGACACCATCGAGAACTTTCCGAAATCCGGCCGCACATAATCAAGCCCTCATAACTGAATTTTCCCAACTCACAAGTCACGCAAACCGTCAAACCTAAGAGTACTTTATTGCTATAATGTCCCAGTGCCACCGAGCTGACCCATTTCTCCGGATCCTCCTCTACTTTTCTTCAGAGTGATACTTTTCCTTGTTTGTACATGACAATCATAACCAAAGCTCAATGCAGAAGATCCTAGCACGAACCACGTAGCCCAAAAGCTCATAAACCACTGTATTTCTTCTGAAGCACCCCATAATGTTGCAACCGAAATACCCACTCTGAAGAGACCTTCCGTGAATCTGAAGTTGTTTCTCTAACCTCTCTGATACTGAAATGTAGAATTATTAATGACGCGAAAATACCGCAAGTCCCAGCATTAACCCATGCAAATCTCAGATCTTAATCATATACAAGTTCCGGGGAACCCTTCTATACCACATCTCAGGCCAAAACTGATATAACTCATGACTCTGCAATCTGATTGTCGATCGTGGACTCCCCCACTTGGCATGAAGGCATAGGGCATGACACCCGATGATCCATAACACCAACCTTCATAGCTCGTGCAACACCAATCATAAGATACCTCAAATCATCTACTAAGCGTATACCCATTATCGTGACAGTCACGCCCGTTTCCTCAAGTGCCTTGATTGACAATATGTACCTTTCACTGAATAGAAGACCCATACAAAACACATAGTCTCTACAATTACCAACTATCCTCAGATCAACACCCTTTCATGCCTCTACCTCGATCGCGACGATTAGGCAACATATCAAAATTTTCCCAAGCTCGTACTTATCAACTAGATGCCAGAACCCGCTGCACCCCCACGTGAACAACTGAATGATCTAACAATACATCTGCATCCTCAGTCTGGACAACACCTCAAGACAATGATCGAGCATCAATAGCCCCCTCATAGCCCATCCGCAACTTCACGAGTTGTCGGCGCATAGTTGATACCGAGTGCGCTATATCATATACGAGTGGATGCAAAGGAATATAAGATAAACGCTTCAAGTTGAATCACTGCCGCACGATAAGGAATGAAAGAAGTGGAATTTCCTAATAGTTCTGTAGCATCTCAAAGATAAGTACAGATGTCTTACCGATCTGCGAGACTCTACTAAACTTGCTTATGACTCGTAGCACTTATGAACTTAAAGCTCTAATACCAACTTGTCACGACCTTATTTACCCACCTTAGGATGTCCTGATGGCACATAGACAAGGTAAGCCTAATCAACAAGGAAATATTACAGAAATAACGACTAATAAAATGAAATAAAGCTGAAAAGTCTTATAATAACTCCAATGCAAAATCAGAGTACAACATTCCCAAACCCAGTGAAACTGAGTCAAAAGCTCTACGGAAATGTACTAAAACCTCTAATACAACACTGTCTGATAAAAGGATAAACAGTAATGGGAAGACAACTGAAGGTGACTCTGAAGCCTACGAACGTCAAGCAGGTATACCTTGAAGTCTCCAGCTGCGCAGACATAACTCTCAACAACACGATCAAAAGTACTTGGATCTACACAAAAATGTACAAAAGTATAACATGAATACATCACAACGGTACCCACTAATTATCAAGCCTAGTCTCGGTAGAGTAATGACGAGGCCAGGTCAAGACACCTACCAGACATAGAAACATGTACAAGATATAACTTAAAACTAACAATGGAAAGATTATAATTTACAATTAACGACAAAGATAAATGGAAACTCAAATGCCAGCAAGAAGCGGACGGGTAATAGAACAGCAACAAATCATAACACCGATGGGACATGAACGAACTCAATAAGGAAAACAAATAACAACTCAATTAATCAAATCGTTCTCAATGCATGGACTTGTAATAAGTACCCTGAAGTACCACTCCTTGAAATCACAAATCATGATCCACAATTTGCAAATCTTGCACGTATGAGATAATGACCCTACGTAAGTAAATTCACCTTGATATTTCAATTTACCAAGTAATAACAGAGGCACATATTGACACATTAGAGTAACACAACAAACCACGTATAATGCATGACTCGCACAAGTAAGTCATAATCGTTCCAATACTGGATTAACAAAGATCAACCAAATATGATCAAATACAAGAGAAATGATTTAAGGAAAAACAATAACCGTCCAACCGATAAAACCGTTCCAACATAGAATATACCATAAGTATAACAATTTATGATAACTTTACTGCCACAACAATTACAACATATCAATCCATTGCGGCGTGCAACCCGATCCCACACGATAATAACAATATCTGTTGCGGCGTACAACCTGATCTCACACAATAATAACAATATTTGTTGCAGCGTGCAACTCGATCCCACAAAATAATAACAATATATGTTGCGACGTTCAACTCTATCCCACCTATATCATACTATCCATCCTTATCGCTCCCTATTATATTTTTTTCATATTTTTTCAATACCGTTGCGGCGTGCAACCCGATCCCCAACAATATGAGATTAGCAAATAAACTACAACCAACTACGACGTATCACAAAATTAAACGAAATAATGAAACTAGATAAAGGAGGTCACAAGCGGATAAAATAGTTACATGATGACTCACAAAGTCAAATAGCAAGTAACGACGATTCATAAAAAAAGGCACAATTACAAAGTATCAATTAACAATTAAGGCATTAATTCAACAAGTAATTACAATTAACAATTAAAGCAGGTAAGAAGTAAACTTGACAAATAAAAGATAGAACATGTACTAATAACTTCAAATAAGGCACGTAAGAGCAAATTCAACAATGAAAGATATAACATGTTGTGACAAATACAATTAAATGCATGAAAGAAGTCTAGAAGTCTACACCGGTCAAATACCACATATAAGCTCGTGTACACACTCGTCAACCTTGTGTACACGTCTTCCACATAATTCAAATAATACCATCCCAAAACCTAAGGGGTAGTTTCCCCCACATAAAGTTAGGCAAGATACTTACCGCAATTAGGCCGATTCATCACTCAAAATAGCTTTTCCTTTAAAATTCACCTCTGCTCGGCTCAAATCTAGCAAAAAATAACTTAATATTAACAAATAATGCAAGAGAAATAAATTTTGGATAATAAAGTAACGATCTTTAACTAGAATCAAAAGTCAACAAGCTCGCACCTCAGAACCCGACAAATCTTATAAATTCCGTCACCCATTCAATTACGAGTCCAACAATACTAATCTCACTCAAATCCGACTCTGAATGAATGTTCAAAATTCAATTATTCACTTTAGGAAAATTTAGAAAAAATTCCCAATTTCTTTTTTAAAATCATCAATCAAATGCCAAATCGAAATGAAATCATGGAATATTATCAAAGCCGAGTCAAAAATACTTATCCCAATCCATATGGTGAAAATCCTCTCCAAAATCGCCCAAATCCGAACTCCCCAACTCAAAATGTGATAAATAACAAAAACCCTCGAAATAGAATACTTATAATTCTGCTCAGTTATGCGTTCAGGCGAAACACACCTCGCGATCGCGGAGCACAAAATCACTGCCCAACCAACTGAACCTTCGCAATTGCGTGCCCACAGTCCCATCCTCGATGAGCAAAATCACTGAGCTCCCAGAATTACTTCGTGATCGCGAAGAACAACAGGCACATCAGAAACCAACAACTCCAAACCAGTCCAAAATGATCCGAAACCACCCCGAAACTCACCCGAGACCCTCGAGTGAGATTTCACATCAGACAACGTCGAAACTACGAACCGCACCCCAATTCAAGCCTAGTGAACTAATGAACTTTCAATTTCTACAACTCGCGCTGAATCATATCAAATCAACTCGAAATAACATCAAATTTCGCATGCAAGTCCCAATGACGCAACGGAGCTACACTAACTCCCGAAATCGCAATCCGAGTCCGATATCAACAAAGTCAACTCCCAGTCAAACCTCTCAACCTTCCAAACCTTCAACTTTCCAACGTTCGCCAACTTCAAGCTTCTCAAGTGGAATCTCCTTTTAAATAAATCCTGCATCATTCGAAAATCGAGCCCGACCAAACACGCAAGTCATAATACACAATACAAAGCTTCTCGAGACCTTAAGCCACAGAACGGAACGCTAATTCTCAAAACGACCGGTTGAATCATTATAAATTGTAAAGAATATGATGGCACCCAACATTGATGCCATAGATTTCTTTAATTCTTTAAATCATACTATCGAACACGATAAGAACATGGAAAAACCTAATAAATTTTTCATCTGACATCTCTTCACATTCATATATATATATCTGATAAAAATAACTATGAGAATGATACACTACGGTAAATTGACACACATGAAAAACAATTCTGATCCAATAAAAAACAAAAAGAAGACAAAGGAGCGCAGAACTAAACTCACCGGAAAGTTCCACAAACAACACAGAAAATTGAGGAACTATGAAATTTTTGCACAAAAAAACAGAGTAATCGCTGATAAAAATGAGAATTGCTTCAGAGGGAACAAGGCAGGAACTTGAATGGAGTTTCGTAAGCCCTCGTCAACCTGGAGCTAATGGGGCATCACATGTCCTAATTACTCCTAACACCGATATTGCAAAATTCCGAAATTACCCCTGAGCAGACCAGCAGCTAACTGGAAGCTCCTCAAATTCTCCCTAATTAATAGTGTATGTAACAAAGAAAGGATCATTTGGACATTGATCAACATAAATCATTGTCATAAAGGAAATTTGGTGTTAACTTTAGCACCCTCATTGGAAAAGGAAGAAAAAGAACATTTTCTTAATTCAAATCCTTACAGCCAAACTTGCTGTCGTATTACAACAGCATAAAACTCTGCTACTACACATGGCAACCAGAAGATAATAGAGAAGACACTAAAAAACTTAGATATAAATGATATGTAACAAGTACTAACATAAGGCTCATCATTCCATTAACTAGTAAAAGTAACATAAACCACAGGTAGAAAGCAGAAGCACAGAGACAGCAAAAAGGCAACTGGTTCCCAGAGATGGACTCAGGTTGGCCAAGAAAAATGGAAAATTGCTTTTTGCATCGGTTTTAAACATTCCTGCTTTTCCAACATTCTTGTTCTGACTTGAAACAATGTGCCAAATTATCTGTACAAAGCTTTCTTCCTTTTTGCTTCATCAACCTCCCCATTGAAGTTGGACTTAGAAAATACATTTTAAGCTATCAAGACTTGATAGTTTTATATTAATATGACAGAGGCAGCAATTCAACTGATACAGGCCCTACATAAGCGACTTACCACTAAATTCCTCTTATACAAAGCATTCAATTCAAAGGTTACAGCTTGATACTGGATCTTATAAGGAAATCTCAATGGAAGCAGGAACAAAATTCCAGCTTCTTTCCTTTTAATTAACATTTTGAGCTTTTAAGGCCTGCAACCTTTGGGTTGAATATGAAAGCAAGCTGATTCACATGTAATATTAAGAATGGAAAAGGGTAAAAAGTATCTCTCTACTATTGGAAAATATTCACTTATACCCACTGTTATACTATTGGTCCATAATAGCCTCTGACGTCATAAAACTGGTGCAAAAGTACCCCTCTGCCATTAGGACCTTTTACCATGGCAAAATTATCCCACGTGACCTGAAATATGCTGAGGTGGATGCCATGTGGTATGCCACCTCATCGTACTTATCCCATTTTACCCCGTTCCAAACTTCTTCCACCACCAACATTACCTCCTCCTTCACCATACACCTATTCTTCCACCGCTATCAAACCACTAGTCTTGACCACCATTTGTTTACCAAAAATCAAACTGAATCGAAAAGTATTGTATGCAGTATCTAGTTCAGAAACAAATCCTATATTTTCTATTAATAAATAAATAGCAAACAAAACAGTATGAAATCTAATTAAAGTCACATTGGTGACAGATACAATTGGCTAGTTTAATAAGGAAACTAGAACAATAATATTTTCCTGGACGACACTTTCTGCCTTTGATTTTTCGATAAAAATATACTTATATGGTTAGGTAATTATGGATAGCGAACCTATATTGGGAGCAATCCCTGATCTGCAGTGTGTGGGTTCAGGATATATGTGGTCAAAATTAGTGATTTGACAGTGGTGGACGAATAGGTGTGCATGTGGTAAAAAAGGAGGTGATGTTGGTGGTGGTTGAGTGAAGAGGGAGGTAGTGGTGAATGAAAAAGTTGGGAAGGGAGTAAAATGGGATAAGTGCGATGAGGTGGCATACCACGTGGCATCCACCTTAGAGATATGTCAGGCCACATGGGATAATTTTGCCATGGTGGAGGGTCTTAATGGTAGATGGGTATTTTTGCACCAATTTTATGACGGCGGCGGCTGTTGTGGACCAATAATATAACGGAGGGTATAAGTGAACATTTTATAATAGTAGAGGGATATTTTTGACCCTTCTCCGTATTAAGAATGAAAAGGTGGGACTTAGGAAAAATTTAATTTATTATCTAAAAGAACCTATCACGAAAGTTAAAGTGTCCAAAAAATAACATAAAGTACATAAAACCAGCAATTCGACAGAAAAATGTATCAAGCCCACTATTCCTTAGTAAATATACTTGAGTAGATAAATACCATATGGGAAACAAAATATAGCAATTACTTAGGGACAAATATTCACCTTATGCTTTCCCTAATTGTGCAGACTATTTTTAATCAGAACTCTGCAGCCTATTGGCACATGGGGCTTTTCTATATCATTTCCATCACCCACAGTAGAACCATCTCAATTTCTATTTGGGGTGCTCATTGCCTCTTCTACGAACGTAAACAAACAGCAAAAATAGGAACATACTTGAAATACACTCAAATAAAAAGTTGAGTAAATGCACCAATACCAAACAAATGCTGCCTGACCACATCAAAAGAGTTCCAGCTTCTACTTTATACTGATATATTAGCATCAGATAAAGATGCTAACATTTTCCACCCTTGACCAACAAAGTTTACAATTCAAAGTTATATTACCAGAGTTAGGAACACAGACACCAATCCAAACCAGCAAAATTTTCAATAGCTTAATCAATTTAAAAGGCTTCGTCTGGACATGTAAAACTCAATTTAAGACTAGCTGAAGGAAGATAGAAGGCCAACGTTGAGCTCATTGTCACTCACCTAAAAAGGTCTAACTACTTGCAGATGTCATAAGCATGTATAGATGGAGCTTAGGAAACATATAGACAAGTGAAAGAATTGAGAAAGGGACAGCAGTTATGATAGAAGCAAAAGAGAGGAAGGATGCTGCCTCACCGAATGGACTTAATACATGGATAAAGAGACGTCTTTTTTTCCCAAGTGGATAATGCATAAGCAAGTGACATCTCGTCTCATCTCGGTTATGCAAAGTCAGGCTCTGTTGCATCTCAGCTCCACCATGAGAGATGTCAACAAGATACACATTTATCTTTAATGAACCAATTTTACCCATCCTAACAGTATTATCCATTTTGAATAAAACATAAATATAGGCTGAACCAAAATTTAGTCCTTACTAGAATATCACTACTCAAGACCTTAAAGATACAACTCTATGAGCAGATATAGTGAAAATAACTTTAAGTTGTAACCATTGAGAGGACGCGACAAGACAAAGTTCAACTGATCAGCAAAGAGGATCATAAGGTTCCAGGTACAGAGGGTAGGAGAAAAAATAAAAGCCAGATCTTTCAACAGAAGTAAAAAACGGTGAACAAATTGTAGTAAGAGCACATTATCATGGCGCTGCATGGGAAGATACTCATGTTTTGAACAAACTGTGAGGTGCTGTGTAAGGTCAATAAGTCATTCCAAGGATTATAGATCTTGTTGCATCTGTTACATCACGAGGCCTAAATTGCATGCATGTGCTTTTTTCTTTGTTTTTGGTTTTCTTTCTTTTTTGTGTGTGTGTGTGTTTGGGGTTTGG
>MCJB01002818.1:0-11162 GCA_002018475.1 Nicotiana obtusifolia | reverse complement strand
GAACGAAACTAACCAACACCGTAAGTCATAAAACCATGAATACAAATGTGTGAAGCATAAAAAGGGGAAACGAGACACTAATATACAAGATGACCGGTCGGTCGTTACATTCTCCCCCTCTTAATACAAACATTCGCCCTCAAACGTGCATAGAGACATTCCTGAAGTGACGAAAGGTGAGGATAACGACTTTGCATGTTGTGCTCGATCTCCCAGGTCACATACATGACCGGATGAACCCTCTATTGAACCTTCACTGAAGCAATATTCTTTGACCTCAACTTTTGGACCTGCTTGTCCAAGATGGCCATCAGCTCCTAAACATAGGTCAATTCCTTGTCCTATTGGACTGAGCTGAAATATAATACATAGGACAGATCACAATAATACTTCCGGAGCATGGAAACATGGAATACAAGGTGAACTACCGATAGGCTGGGTGGCAGTGCAAGTATGTAGGCCACCTCGCCAACTCTCTCAAGGATCTCAAAAGAACCAACATACCTAGGGCTTAACTTGCCCTTCTTCACGAAACGTATAACACCCTTCATGGGTGAAACCCGAAGCAAAACCCTCTCTTCCACTATAAATGTTACGTCATGGGCCCTTCGATAAGAATAACTCTTCTGTATATAATGTGTTGTACGAAGCTGATCTAGAATGACCTTGTCTTTCTCCAAGGCATCCCAAACCAAATTAATGCCTAGCAATCTAGCCTAACCTGGATCAAACCAACCAATTGATGAACGGCACAATATCTTATATAAGGCCTCATATGGAGCCATCTGGATACTCGATTGGTAGCTGTTGTTGTAGGAGAACTCTGAAAGCGGTAGAAACTGATCCCATGAACTCCTGAAATCCATAACACAAGCACGTAGCATATCTTCCAAGACATAAATAGAGCACTTGGACTGCCCATCCGTCTAGGGGTGAAATGATGTACATAACTCAACTCGTGTGCGTAACTCACGTTGCACGGCTCGCCAAAAATGCAATGTGAACTGCGTGCCTCGATCGAAGATAATGGAAACTGGCACACCATGGAGATGAACAATCTCACAGATATAAATCTAAGCCAGCTGCTTTGAAGAATACGTAGTTACTACCGGAATGAAGTGTGCTGACTTGGTCACCTTATCGACAATAAACCATATTGCGTCAAATTTCATTAAGGTCCCTGGGAGCCCATCAACAATATCCACGGTAATACGCTCCCACTTCCACTCGGAATCTCAAGTCTCTGAAGCAAACCGCCTAGCCTTTAATGCTCGTACCTCACCTGCTGGTAGTTCAAGCACCGAACCACATACTCTACTATATCTTTCTTCATTCCTCTTCACCTATATTGCTGCCTCAAATCCTGATACATCTTAGCGGCACTCGAATAGATGGATACCATGAATTGTTGGCCTCCTCAAGGATCAACTCAAGCAACCCATCAACATTGGGCAAACATATTCGGCCCTATATCTGCAACACCTCGTCATATCTAATACAAACCTCCTTGGCATCGCCGTGCTGCACTGTATCCTTAAGGACAAGAAAATGGAGATCGTCATATTGACGCGCCATGATGCGCTCATACAAAGAAGACCGAGAAACCACGTAAGTAAGAACCTGACTAGGCTCCCAAACATTCAATGCGTGAACAATGGTTGTCAACCCTAAGTCATGCACATGGTAATTCCTCTCATGAACCTTCAACTATTGAGACGCATAGGAAATCACCCTTCTATCCTACATCAACATTATGCCAACCCTAATACGCGACGCATCATAATACCTAGTGTAAGATCCCAAACAAGTAGGCAACACCATCACTGAGGCTGTATTCAATGTAGTCTTGAGCTTTTGAAAGCTCTCCTCACACTCCTCATACCATCTGAAAGGTGCACCCTTCTAGGACAATATAGTCAAAGGTGCAGCAATGGATGAGAAACCCTATACGAAGCAGAGACAATATCCTGCAAAGCCAAGGAATCTCAGGATCTCAATAGCTGAAGACGGTCTGAGCCAACTATGAACCCCCTATATCTTCTTTGGATCTACCTTGATCCCCTCACTACACACCATGTGGCCCAAAAATGCAAACGAATCAAGCAAGAACTCACACTTTGAGAATTTTGCATATAACATCTTCTCTCTCAAGGTCTGGAGCATGATCCTCAATTGTTATTCATGATCCTGCCGGCTGCTAGAGTACACCAAGATGTCATTAATGAACTCAATGATGAATGAATCAAGATATGGCTAGAATACATAGTTCATCAAGTGCATAAATGTTATTGGGGTGTTGCTCACCCCGAATGACATCACTCGAATCTTCAGCTGCTGATACCCTGATATCAAATCTATCTCTAAGAACAGTCTAGCACCCTAAAGCTGATCAAATAAGTCATCAATGCACAATAATGGTTACCTATTCTTAATTGTAACCTTGTTCAGCTGCCTATAACCAATACACATCTTCAAAGTACCATCATTCTTCTTCACAAATAAAACTAGAGCACCCCAAAGTGAGAAGCTCGGTGTGATGAAACCCTTACCAAGCAACTCCTGAAGTTGTTCCTTTAACTCTTTTAACTCCACTGGTGCCATACGATATGGCGTAATAGAAATGGGCTGAGTTCCCGGCAATAAGTCAATACCAAAATCGATATCTCTATCGGGCGGCAATGCCCGGAAGGTCTGCTGGAAACACATCTGAGAAATCTCTCACCACCGAAACTTCCTCAACTGTAGGAGTATTAGCATTAACATACCTCACAAACGCTAGATCACCCCTTCTCAACCATCAGATGTGCCTTAAGAAAGGACACAACCCTGCTAGGAATATAATAATATATATCCCTCCACACCAACCGCGACAACCTTGGCATAGCTAGTGTCATAGTTTGGCGTGACAGTTCAGAATAGCATGATAGAGCGACAACAAATCTATGCCCAAGATCACGTCAAAGTCAACCATACTGAGTAGCAATAGATTGAATCTTGTGTCATAACCACCAATAATGATTAAACACGGCCGATAAACACGGCCCACAATAATAGAACTCCCATAGGCATGCACACATATACAGGGGAACTCAAGGAATCACAAGATATATTCAAATATAGAGCAAAGTAAGATGACACATATGAATACGTGGATCCCGGATCAAATAAGACTGATGCATCCTTATGATAGACCGGAACCATACCAGTGATGAAAGCATCCGATGCAACGACCTCCGTCCTACCAAGAAAAGCATAGAAATGCGCTTGGCCTCCCCCTATTGGGCGACCTCTACCCGCATCGTGATGGCACCTAGTCTTTAAGACTAGGTAAGCCTAACATAGATTATTTAGAAAAAATAACGATTTAAATATTAACTTAAACTTGTAATCTATCACTAAAACCAAATAGATATAACAATCAATAACTCCCAAAACCTGGTGAAACCGAGACATAATCTCTACAAAGAGTGCACTAATAACCTCGAAATACAATACTATTTCGAACACAAAATGAATAGTAATACAATTAAAAGCAGAAGGTGATTTCAAGGCCTGCGAACGTCGAGCATGTGTACCGTGAGGTCTCCGAAAATAACTGATCAATCACTGGGACCTAACACAAGCAAATGTACCTGGATCTGCACAAAAATGTTCACAAGTGTAGCATGAATACACCACAATGGTACCTAGAAAAGATTCAAGTCTAACCTCGGTAGAGTAGTGAACAGGCCAGGTCAAGACACTTACTAGGAAAAGAAAGCTGAATAGAGAATAATATAGTCTAATGATGGAAAACGAGGAAATGGATGACAACAAAGCAGTATAATAATGTAGGCTAACAACGGAATATAAGGCAATAAAGGCAACAGAGAGTGAACACGCGATAGGAACAATAAATGATCAAACACGTGATAGGGACAACTAGTGATCAAGTACCGTAAAAAATACAATTAAAAAACAGTAAATAAAGATAAAGAATGTTTCAAATCAACAATCCTTTTAACATGGAATGCACAACAACAATCACAACCAAGGTACCTCCCCTCACAAATCTCATTTGACAAGTCATAATAACAATCTTCCTTATATCAGCGCACGAGCCTTTCGTTTATTTTGAGAACATTTTGCCGAAATAGCTTCATGCGTTTTAGTCCCATTTCTCACCGCGTGGCTTCGAGTAATTACCTTACTAGCAACATGCATATAAATCCCACCTTATTTCACCACGTACATATCAACCCCTATCTTTATACCACCACATGCCTATCAATATCACAACATAATAGTCAAATCCAACCACACGTGCCCATATGACACAACACTTGCCAAAACTAACAATACCAATTTTACCACAATATATAATAGCCCACGGCTCAACCACAATGCGAACAAGAATCTCAATAACAACAAAGCTAATTAGTAATACTCAACAAGGAAAGATATCTTAATAATCAACAACATTGGCCTAATGTGTTAATAGTTATTAACAACTTCAACTTCAATAATTCAAAATAAAGGTATTTCAAAGAAATAACATCTTTCACTACAGATGCATAACATAAGCTTGACAAAAAAATATAGCATGGAATAGCAACTGCGTTGAAATGCATAGGAACAACATCAACAAATGGGAAGAATATCATGTAACACCAACTACAATAAGTGCACATAAGAGCAAATTGACAATGGAAACTAAAACATGTAATAATTACTTGAATTAAAGCATGTAAGGGCAAAATTTACAACAAAATATAGAACAATGAATAATATCTTCAATTAAGTGCTTATAAGTATCCTAAGAGTCTAAACCGGTCAATAACACATCTAAGCCCGTGTATACACTCGTCACCTTGTGCACATGTCTTCCACATAATTCAAATAACATAATCAACCCAAATCCTAAACGGTTGTTTTCCCACACAAAGTTATGTAAGATACTCACCTCCGCACGGCTCAAATCTAACAAAAAATGACTTAATATCATCAAAAAATACAACGGAAAAAATTATGATAGATAAAGCTATGATTTTTACACAATTTCCCAAAAGTCAACAAAAGTCAACCTTAGACTCGCCCGGTCAAAACTCGAGTCCAAGAGTAGATCTTGACTAACCAAAACCCCACACGTCTCTATAAGTGCTTTGTTTTCAAATCCGAGTCCAATTCGCCTCTCAAAATCAAAATTTTTATTTTTCAAAACATAAAAAAAAATCACCAAAATTCCTCTTTGGTTCTCATAAATTTGATGTTATATCTCATATATAATCATGAAATATAGTTGGAAATTGACTAAAACTACTTACTCAATGATCGTGCCTATTTTTCGCAAATGCGATCAAGGCGTCACAAATGCGATACCTGAGGACCCTCAGCAATGATCGCAATAGTGATGCTGGTGTTCAACATTGTGACATCAGAGACACCAGCGCACCAGCAATCTGAATCACTTCAAGACTATTCTGAAACACGTTTGAAACTCACCCGAGCCCTCGAGGCTCCAAACCAAACATCCACACAACACAAAAAACATCATACGAACTCGGTCGCACGCTCAAAACACACACAAAAAAACATCGTTTAGAACTACGAAACAGACATCAAAATGCATGAATTTAAAAAAAAAAAACTCAAGAACTTCTAGAATTGCAATCAAGCGTTCGAATCCTATCAAACCAACTCCAAATGAAAAAAAATTTTGCAGACAAGTTCCAAATAGCAAACTGAACCTATTCCAAGTCCCAACACCAAATTATGAACCCGATAGCAAAACAGTAAACCAATGATCAAACTTAGGAAAACTTCTAAATCTCAAATTTCTAACTTTTGGCTAGATAAGTCAAATCACCCTTGGGATCTCTGAACTCAATTTCGGACATATGCCCAAGTCGAAAATAACGATAATATATCAGAGCTATCAAAACACCGTTCTTTGGTTGTTTTCAAAAAAGTCAAACTTTTGTTAACATTCCTAAGTTAGGCTTTTAAACCAAGAACCAAATTGGCCAAATCAACCCAAAACCTTGCCGGAACGAAACTAACCAACACCGTAAGTCATAAAACCATGAATACACATGTGTGAAGCATCAAAAGGGGAAACGAGACACTAATATACAAGATGACCGGTCGGTCGTTACATTCTCCCCCTCTTAATACAAACATTCGCCCTCAAACGTGCATAGAGACATTCCTGAAGTGACGAAAGGTGAGGATAACGACTTTGCATGTTGTGCTCGATCTCCCAGGTCACATACATGACCGGATGAACCCTCTATTGAACCTTCACTGAAGCAATATTCTTTGACCTCAACTTTTGGACCTGCTTGTCCAAGATGGCCATCAGCTCCGAAACATAGGTCAATTCCTTGTCCTATTGGACTGAGCTGAAATATAATACATAGGACAGATCACAATAATACTTCCGGAGCATGGAAACATGGAATACAAGGTGAACTACCGATAGGCTGGGTGGCAGTGCAAGTATGTAGGCCACCTCGCCAACTCTCTCAAGGATCTCAAAAGAACCAACATACCTAGGGCTTAACTTGCCCTTCTTCACGAAACGTATAACACCCTTCATGGGTGAAACCCGAAGCAAAACCCTCTCTTCCACTATAAATGTTACGTCATGGGCCCTTCGATAAGAATAACTCTTCTGTATATAATGTGTTGTACGAAGCTGATCTAGAATGACCTTGTCTTTCTCCAAGGCATCCCAAACCAAATTAATGCCTAGCAATCTAGCCTAACCTGGATCAAACCAACCAATTGATGAACGGCACAATATCTTATATAAGGCCTCATATGGAGCCATCTGGATACTCGATTGGTAGCTGTTGTTGTAGGAGAACTCTGAAAGCGGTAGAAACTGATCCCATGAACTCCTGAAATCCATAACACAAGCACGTAGCATATCTTCCAAGACATAAATAGAGCACTTGGACTGCCCATCCGTCTAGGGGTGAAATGATGTACATAACTCAACTCGTGTGCGTAACTCACGTTGCACGGCTCGCCAAAAATGCAATGTGAACTGCGTGCCTCGATCGAAGATAATGGAAACTGGCACACCATGGAGATGAACAATCTCACAGATATAAATCTAAGCCAGCTGCTTTGAAGAATACGTAGTTACTACCGGAATGAAGTGTGCTGACTTGGTCACCTTATCGACAATAAACCATATTGCGTCAAATTTCATTAAGGTCCCTGGGAGCCCATCAACAATATCCACGGTAATACGCTCCCACTTCCACTCGGAATCTCAAGTCTCTGAAGCAAACCGCCTAGCCTTTAATGCTCGTACCTCACCTGCTGGTAGTTCAAGCACCGAACCACATACTCTACTATATCTTTCTTCATTCCTCTTCACCTATATTGCTGCCTCAAATCCTGATACATCTTAGCGGCACTCGAATAGATGGATACCATGAATTGTTGGCCTCCTCAAGGATCAACTCAAGCAACCCATCAACATTGGGCAAACATATTCGGCCCTATATCTGCAACACCTCGTCATATCTAATACAAACCTCCTTGGCATCGCCGTGCTGCACTGTATCCTTAAGGACAAGAAAATGGAGATCGTCATATTGACGCGCCATGATGCGCTCATACAAAGAAGACCGAGAAACCACGTAAGTAAGAACCTGACTAGGCTCCCAAACATTCAATGCGTGAACAATGGTTGTCAACCCTAAGTCATGCACATGGTAATTCCTCTCATGAACCTTCAACTATTGAGACGCATAGGAAATCACCCTTCTATCCTACATCAACATTATGCCAACCCTAATACGCGACGCATCATAATACCTAGTGTAAGATCCCAAACAAGTAGGCAACACCATCACTGAGGCTGTATTCAATGTAGTCTTGAGCTTTTGAAAGCTCTCCTCACACTCCTCATACCATCTGAAAGGTGCACCCTTCTAGGACAATATAGTCAAAGGTGCAGCAATGGATGAGAAACCCTATACGAAGCAGAGACAATATCCTGCAAAGCCAAGGAATCTCAGGATCTCAATAGCTGAAGACGGTCTGAGCCAACTATGAACCCCCTATATCTTCTTTGGATCTACCTTGATCCCCTCACTACACACCATGTGGCCCAAAAATGCAAACGAATCAAGCAAGAACTCACACTTTGAGAATTTTGCATATAACATCTTCTCTCTCAAGGTCTGGAGCATGATCCTCAATTGTTATTCATGATCCTGCCGGCTGCTAGAGTACACCAAGATGTCATTAATGAACTCAATGATGAATGAATCAAGATATGGCTAGAATACATAGTTCATCAAGTGCATAAATGTTATTGGGGTGTTGCTCACCCCGAATGACATCACTCGAATCTTCAGCTGCTGATACCCTGATATCAAATCTATCTCTAAGAACAGTCTAGCACCCTAAAGCTGATCAAATAAGTCATCAATGCACAATAATGGTTACCTATTCTTAATTGTAACCTTGTTCAGCTGCCTATAACCAATACACATCTTCAAAGTACCATCATTCTTCTTCACAAATAAAACTAGAGCACCCCAAAGTGAGAAGCTCGGTGTGATGAAACCCTTACCAAGCAACTCCTGAAGTTGTTCCTTTAACTCTTTTAACTCCACTGGTGCCATACGATATGGCGTAATAGAAATGGGCTGAGTTCCCGGCAATAAGTCAATACCAAAATCGATATCTCTATCGGGCGGCAATGCCCGGAAGGTCTGCTGGAAACACATCTGAGAAATCTCTCACCACCGAAACTTCCTCAACTGTAGGAGTATTAGCATTAACATACCTCACAAACGCTAGATCACCCCTTCTCAACCATCAGATGTGCCTTAAGAAAGGACACAACCCTGCTAGGAATATAATAATATATATCCCTCCACACCAACCGCGACAACCTTGGCATAGCTAGTGTCATAGTTTGGCGTGACAGTTCAGAATAGCATGATAGAGCGACAACAAATCTATGCCCAAGATCACGTCAAAGTCAACCATACTGAGTAGCAATAGATTGAATCTTGTGTCATAACCACCAATAATGATTAAACACGGCCGATAAACACGGCCCACAATAATAGAACTCCCATAGGCATGCACACATATACAGGGGAACTCAAGGAATCACAAGATATATTCAAATATAGAGCAAAGTAAGATGACACATATGAATACGTGGATCCCGGATCAAATAAGACTGATGCATCCTTATGATAGACCGGAACCATACCAGTGATGAAAGCATCCGATGCAACGACCTCCGTCCTACCAAGAAAAGCATAGAAATGCGCTTGGCCTCCCCCTATTGGGCGACCTCTACCCGCATCGTGATGGCACCTAGTCTTTAAGACTAGGTAAGCCTAACATAGATTATTTAGAAAAAATAACGATTTAAATATTAACTTAAACTTGTAATCTATCACTAAAACCAAATAGATATAACAATCAATAACTCCCAAAACCTGGTGAAACCGAGACATAATCTCTACAAAGAGTGCACTAATAACCTCGAAATACAATACTATTTCGAACACAAAATGAATAGTAATACAATTAAAAGCAGAAGGTGATTTCAAGGCCTGCGAACGTCGAGCATGTGTACCGTGAGGTCTCCGAAAATAACTGATCAATCACTGGGACCTAACACAAGCAAATGTACCTGGATCTGCACAAAAATGTTCACAAGTGTAGCATGAATACACCACAATGGTACCTAGAAAAGATTCAAGTCTAACCTCGGTAGAGTAGTGAACAGGCCAGGTCAAGACACTTACTAGGAAAAGAAAGCTGAATAGAGAATAATATAGTCTAATGATGGAAAACGAGGAAATGGATGACAACAAAGCAGTATAATAATGTAGGCTAACAACGGAATATAAGGCAATAAAGGCAACAGAGAGTGAACACGCGATAGGAACAATAAATGATCAAACACGTGATAGGGACAACTAGTGATCAAGTACCGTAAAAAATACAATTAAAAAACAGTAAATAAAGATAAAGAATGTTTCAAATCAACAATCCTTTTAACATGGAATGCACAACAACAATCACAACCAAGGTACCTCCCCTCACAAATCTCATTTGACAAGTCATAATAACAATCTTCCTTATATCAGCGCACGAGCCTTTCGTTTATTTTGAGAACATTTTGCCGAAATAGCTTCATGCGTTTTAGTCCCATTTCTCACCGCGTGGCTTCGAGTAATTACCTTACTAGCAACATGCATATAAATCCCACCTTATTTCACCACGTACATATCAACCCCTATCTTTATACCACCACATGCCTATCAATATCACAACATAATAGTCAAATCCAACCACACGTGCCCATATGACACAACACTTGCCAAAACTAACAATACCAATTTTACCACAATATATAATAGCCCACGGCTCAACCACAATGCGAACAAGAATCTCAATAACAACAAAGCTAATTAGTAATACTCAACAAGGAAAGATATCTTAATAATCAACAACATTGGCCTAATGTGTTAATAGTTATTAACAACTTCAACTTCAATAATTCAAAATAAAGGTATTTCAAAGAAATAACATCTTTCACTACAGATGCATAACATAAGCTTGACAAAAAAATATAGCATGGAATAGCAACTGCGTTGAAATGCATAGGAACAACATCAACAAATGGGAAGAATATCATGTAACACCAACTACAATAAGTGCACATAAGAGCAAATTGACAATGGAAACTAAAACATGTAATAATTACTTGAATTAAAGCATGTAAGGGCAAAATTTACAACAAAATATAGAACAATGAATAATATCTTCAATTAAGTGCTTATAAGTATCCTAAGAGTCTAAACCGGTCAATAACACATCTAAGCCCGTGTATACACTCGTCACCTTGTGCACATGTCTTCCACATAATTCAAATAACATAATCAACCCAAATCCTAAACGGTTGTTTTCCCACACAAAGTTATGTAAGATACTCACCTCCGCACGGCTCAAATCTAACAAAAAATGACTTAATATCATCAAAAAATACAACGGAAAAAATTATGATAGATAAAGCTATGATTTTTACACAATTTCCCAAAAGTCAACAAAAGTCAACCTTAGACTCGCCCGGTCAAAACTCGAGTCCAAGAGTAGATCTTGACTAACCAAAACCCCACACGTCTCTATAA
>MCJB01002817.1:6262-19722 GCA_002018475.1 Nicotiana obtusifolia | reverse complement strand
TAGTACCTCTCGATTTTTTGTTTCTGAGCTGCCATTCGAACTAGAGCGGCTTCTCTTTTTTCACCTAAGAGTTCCAAACTAATATTCATAGCCTCCCGGTTGGACTCTTCGGTTGCGTGTCGAAACTGATGCTTGGTTTGCCTACCTCGACCGGTATCAATGCTTCGGTGCCATATACTAAGGAAAACGGGGTGGCTCCATTACTGGTTTTTTCGGTCGTTTGATACGCCCATAAGACTTCGGGCAGCATTTCCCTCCATTTTCCTTTAGCGTCGGCTAACCTTTTCTTCAGGTTTTGGATTATGGTTTTGTTGGTCGATTCTGCTTGACCGTTGCCGCTGGGGTGATATGGAGTTGACAATATCCTCTTGATTTTGTTATCTTCGAAGAACTTGGTTATCTTACTGCCAATGAATTGTTTGCCATTATCGTATACGACTTCTGAAGGCATCCCGAATCGGCAGATGATATGGTCCCATATGAAGTCGATCACCTCTTTTTCCCTGACCTTCTCGTATGCCTGTGCTTCTACCCACTTAGAAAAATAGTCAGTCATAAAAAGGATAAATTGAGCTTTACCTGGTGCTCGAGGGAGGGGACCTACAATGTCCATTCCCCACTTCATAAATGGCCATGGCGATATGATTGAATGCAATGTCTCTACAGGTTGGCGGATTATCGGTGCATGCCTTTGACATCCACTGCATCTGCGTACGAATTCCTTTGCATCCTTTTCCATGTGGTTCCAGTAATAGCCGGCCCGAATCACCTTTCGAACTAATGAGTCGGAGCCGGAATGGTTGCCACAAGCTCCTTCGCGTATTTCTTTCAAGATGTACTCAGTGTCTCCTGGTCTGAGACATATAGCTAGAGGTCCTCCGAAGGTCCTTCTGTACGAAGTTCCATCACTGGCCAGACAAAATCGGGCCGCCTTCGTGCGCAACGCTCTCGGTTCTTTGGGATCGGATGGCAATTTACCTGAGTTGAGATACTCTATGTACTTATTTCTCCAATCCCAGGTCAAGCTTGTTGAGTTGACCTCGGCATGACCTTCTTCCACCACCGACCTTAACAACTGCATGACTTTTTCAGAGTCAATTTCTTCGTCTTCGACCGTTGAGCCTAAGTTGGTGAGGGCATCGGCTTCGCTATTTTGTTCTCGAGGTATGTGCTGTAGGGTCCATTTCTTAAACTTGTGTAATGTGACCTGAAGTTTATCCACATACCTTTGCGTACGTCCTTCCCTGACTTCGAACGTTCTATTCACTTGGTTAACAACAAGGAGGGAGTCGCACTTGGCCTCGATTACTTCTGCTCCAAGGTTTTTGGCCAACTCTAGACCTGCGATCATAGCCTCATATTCGGCCTCATTGTTAGTTAGTTTTATAGTCTTAATAGATTGTCTAATTGTGTTCCCGGTCGGGGGCTTGAGTACGATGCCTAGCCCTGACCCCTTTGAATTTGAGGCACCGTCTGTGAACAGAGTCCACACTCCCGAAGGAGTCCCCGATTTAGCCATGAGTTACTTTCTTGACTTCGGGGATGAGCGACGGTGTGAAGTCGGCGACAAAATCGGCCAGTACCTAAGATTTTATCGAGGTTCAAGGTTGATATTCGATATCGTACCCACTAATCTCGATGGCGCACTTGGCCAATCGACCCGACAACTCAGGTTTATGCATAACATTTCTAAGGGGGTAAGTTGTTAGCACGCATATTGGGTGACATTGAAAGTATGGTTTCAATTTCCTAGAGGCACTCAGTAAAGCGAGTGCTAGTTTTTCTAAGTGTGGGTACCTGGTTTCGACTTCTCCTAATGTCCTACTAACATAATAAATGGGAAATTGCGTACCTTGTTCTTCTCGGACCAGGACCCCGGTCACTGCTACCTCCGATATAGCGAGGTAAAGGTATAACTGCTCGCCTATTTTTGGTGTATGTAGTAAAGGCGGGCTAGAAAGATACCTTTTTAGTTCCTCCAATGCGTGTTGGCATTCCGGTCCCCATGAGAATTCGTTCTTCTTTTTCAGCAAATTGAAGAATCGATGACTCATGTCCGATGATCTCGATATAAATCGGCCCAATGCTGCAATCCGGCCTGTCAATTTCTGTACGGCCTTGACGCTGTCGACGATCGTTATGTCCTCGATGACCTTAATTTTGTCTGGGTTGATTTCTATTCCCCGGTTCGAGACCATAAACCCAAGGAACTTCCCAGAGCCCACTCCGAACGCGCATTTCTCCGGATTCAATTTCATGTTGTATTTCTTCAGAACGTCAAATGTTTCCTGCAAATGATTTAAATGGTCCTCTGCTCGCAGGGACTTAACCAACATGTCATCGATATAAACTTCCATCATTTTACCTAGTTGTTTTTCAAACATTTTATTTACCAAGCGTTGCTATGTTGCCCCTGCATTTTTAAGCCCAAAAGGCATCACATTATAGTAATAAGTGCCATACTTAGTGATGAAGGATGTTTTTTTCTTGGTCATCCTTATCCATTTGTATCTGGTTATACCCAGAATAGGCATCGAGAAAACTAAGAGTCTCGTGGCCAGCAGTAGCATCGATCATGCGATCGATGTTGGGTAAGGGGAAAGAGTCTTTGGGGCATGCTTTATTTAGGTCCTTATAATCTATACACATCCTAAGTTTGTTTCCCTTCTTAGGCACTACAACTACATTAGCTAACTATTCTGGGTACTTAACCTCCCGAATGGACCCTATGTTTAAGAGTTTAGTTACCTCGTCCTTGATGAAAGCCTGCTTAGCTTCGGACTGAGGTCTCCTTTTTTGTTTGATCGGCCGGAATTTCGGATCAACACTCAGCTTGTGCTTTGCAATTTCCAGTGGTATGCCTGTCATGTCTAAATGGGACCAAGCAAAGGAATTTTCATTAGCTGAAAGGAAAGTAAGTAATTTGGCCCTGAGCTCAAAGTTTAAACCCGAGCCCAGGTATACCTTTCGATCGGGTGCGTCACTGCGAATTGAGACTTGTTCGAGCTCTTCGACCGTCGACTTGGTTGCGTCGGACTCATCCGGAGCAATAAACGATCGGGGTACCCCATAACTATCTTCGTCGGGCTGATCTTGTTCGCCCTCATTTGTTGAAGGCGGCTTCTCTGATTGCTATTTAGCCTTTTGTGAAGGAACAGTAGGTTTCGGTGCCGCTTCTTCTACTGCGAACATTTCCCTTGCAGCATGTTGTTCCCCATAGACGGTGACGACCCCCTCGGCCAACGGAAACTTCAACATTTGATGTAGGGTTGAAGGTGCGGCTTTGATATCATGTATCCAAGGCCTCCGGAGCAAGGCGTTATATCTCATGTCGCCCTCGATCCCGCAAAATTTTGTTGCCCTGATAGTCCCAGCGATACTCACCATCAGCGTTATTTCACCCTTGGTTGTTTCTGAAGCCATGTTGAAACCGTTGAGGACCCGGACCTCGGAGATAATCTGGTTTGACAGTCCCAGTTGCTCAACGACCCAAGACCGAACTATGTTGGCTGAGCTCCCGGGATCGATAAGTACGCGCTTCACTCTAGTATCATGTACTAGCATCGATATCACTGTGCATCATTATGAGGTTGTGTAAGCCCTTCGATATCCTTGTCGCTGAAATACAAAGTTCCTTCTGTTGCATAGTCCCGAGTACGTTTTTCTCGGGTAATAGCTATTTTGGTGCGTTTCAATACCGGTACTTGGGGCGCATCCGCTGCCCCGACTATCATGTTAATTGTGTGCCGCGGCTCTTCTTGATTTGCTGGTCTGTTCCTATTTTCGTAGTGGTTTTTGGCTCGATCTCTAAGAAATTCTCGAAGATGCCCGTTTTCGAGCAATCGGGCTACTTCTTCTCTCAGCTGCCGACAATCTTCCGTTCTATGCCCATGAGTGCCATGGTATTTGCATATGAGGTTGGGGTCTCTCTTGGCAGGGTCCGTTTGTAACGGCCTTGGCCATTTGGTGTCTTTAATGCGGCCGATTGCTGACACAAGAGTTGCCGAATCAACATTAAAATTGTACTCGGACAGTCAAGGTGCTTCTTGGTGGTTACTGGTTCTCTCGAAGTTGTTTTTCGGTAACGGTTTCCGGTTCCTTTGGTTGAAATCGTTCCTGCTTTCCTTTCTCGGGGATTTATGCCCCCTCGGAACAATCCTTCGATCTCCTGGGTATGGCCGGTGTCTATCTCGGTTCGACCTTGGTTCTCGATAGTTATCCCTTAGAGGTCGATCATAAGTTCTAACAGGGTAAGAGGAGCCCGAGGGAATCCCAATCTGATCATCTTCTACCCTGATCTTCGATTGGTACCGGTTGTGAATGTCCGCCCAGGTGACGGCTGGGTATTCAATCAAGCTCTATTTGAGTTGCTGAGATGCCGTTGAACTTCGAGCATTGAGCCCTTGAGTGAAGGCTTGTACGGCCCAATCATCTGTAACTGGTGGCAGGTCCATTCGCTCCATCTGAAAGCGCGATACGAACTCTCTTAACATTTCGTTGTCCCGTTGTCTAACTTTGAACAAATCTGATTTTCTCGACTCGACCTTGATAGCGCCCGCATGGGCTTTGACGAAGGTATCGGCGAGCATGGCAAAGGAATCGATGGAATTCGGTGCTAAGTTATGATACCACGTCATCGCTCCCTTGGACAGTGTTTCTCCGAATTTCTTCAGAAGGACGGACTCGATTCGTCGTCCTTGAGTTCGTTCCCTTTTATAGCGCAAGTGTACGCCGTCACATGTTCATTTGGATCCGAAGTCCCGTTGTATTTGGGGATTTCCGGCATGCGGAATTTTTTTGGAATCGGCTTTGGAGCAGCGCTGGACGGGAAACGTTTTCGTAAGAACTTTTTTGAGTCCAAACCTTTTAGCACTGGGGGTGCCCCCGGAATCTGGTCTACCCTTGAATTGTACGTTTCCACCTTCCTATCGTTGGCCTCGGTCCTTTTTTCTCCCGTCTCGATCCATTTAGTCAGCTCCTCGAGCATTTTCATGATTCCAGAGTTTGCTCCCGAACCGCTTTCATCCGGTTGCACTGCGATTGGCTCATTTTGTGGAGCTATCCCTCGAGAAGAAATGGCCTCGACTCTATTTGGTATTTGACCGCGATTTTGCAGTTGAGCTATGGCCGCTTGCTGGGCTTGCAGCATGTCAAATATAACATTGAGGCTAATTTCGTCTCCTCCATTACGTTGAGTTTTTGAATGGTGTTCCCTCTGAACGCTGTTCGATGGGTCTAAGGTCTGATCGGCACCGACTGCCACCTGAGAGTTGGCGTCAATCGGGACCTCGTTTTCGCCTTGGTGTTTAAGCTCGTTGCTGACGGGAAGTGAGTGCGACATGATTATGTTGTAATCTGAAAAACAGAAAGTTCTGCAAAGAGCAAGCGTAAAATAGTGTGTGGCAGAGAATTTGTACCGAACGTTCACTATTATCCTTAGCCCCACGGTGGGCGCCAAACTGTTTACCCTTAAATCCGAGTAACAATTGAATTTGTTCGCAGTGCTAAGGATATATGAATTAGTTCAATACAACGTAAAATATAGTGACAAGTAATTGAAATATAATAAGCAAAAGAATGATCAAACCGCTGTAGTTGAATGAATTGCTGAAAATGAAATGAAACACAATAAAAGATAATCAGTTCTGATAAGAGATAGCTGAAGTACTTAGTATTTTTGTCATGTATCTTCTGTGTTACAATGGAGATAAATGCCCCTCTTATAGGTAAAAGAAAAGCCCTACATATGGTAAAAACCTGATTACAAGATAGAATCCCCCCAATTATGGGGTGGAATATTCCTAAAATAATGGTTTAACGTCTATAACGGTTGAGATCATGACTCCCGCCGAGATATCAGGAATCCACGAGATATCCGGTCGAAACTGATCCTTTTACCACGAGATATGCCTTCCTTGACCGGCGTTGATTGCCTTATCTCGGTCGCTCCAGCCCCATATCCGACTTGCTGATCCCGGATTGATGTAGTCCGGTCTTGCATTGTGCCTGGGCCCGATCGTCCTTACGCGGTCGATTATATCCGACACAATACAGATGTAATAAGGCTTAATGCCATTTATGAAAATTAATTTGTCTTATTTTTGCATTAATGGAATGAGGCAAACGTTGGCATAAACTTTCTCCAAGTCTATGTGTCGCTTAGGCCTACCTCAAGCACAATGAGGTCCCCAAATTAGGACGCGAATAATAACCTTATGTCATACATGCTTAAATATTACAAACGCTCTTTTACTTCATCTTACTGACTTGGTTACCTTTTTGCTTTTTCTTTCTTTGATTACTCTCATTCCAAAAGGTTGGTTCGTGCATTCAGGCATTGTTAGCATACCACACCAGATCCAGAGGTCCTCTACCTCCTCCTCCACCTAGCGACTTGAAAATCAAAGGCAAAGGCAAAGGCAATGGGAAGATGAATGATATAAGTGGCAACCGAAAAGAGAATGCTGCCATGGTAGAGAATGTTGAAACCTCGGACGGAAGAAGTACGCAAGGACACAATGAATTGGTCCTACGTTTGGAACAAAAAATCCTTGAGCCGTAGGGTGAGATTGAGCAGGTACGAAATATGGCAATCCTCTCCCTTACTCTTAATGTCCCTGACATCAACCAGCAAAACACAACCACTCAGAACCAAACACCACCGCAAAACACCTAAAACCAAAATCCACCACTCATAGCTCTAAAAAATGCTTCCGCAACGCACCAGTATTACAATCCCCCACCTCCTCAAAATCTTAACCCACCACCAGTGCAAGCCCCTCAACAACTCCACCATCACCAAACCCAATATCCGCAAACCACCACTTGTCACACTCCTTAAAACGTACCACATCTTACCCCTGATCTCCCTCAAACCTTAATCAACAATCACCTGTATACCCAAGTTCTAGGAGCTCACCAAGGCCACCCGATATACGTGGAAAAATTACCCTATACCCCAAAACAAACCCTATACATATCTGAGCTGACCGAGTAGGACCTGCTCTTTCGAAACATGGCAGAGGAACTCAAGAAGCTATTAGGAAGAGTCCAGAGTGTTGAAGGCGGGAAGGATGTTTGAAGGTTTAAACTACGAAGATTTGTGTATCCAGCCCGATGTAGAACTACTGGAGGGTTATAAACCTCCCAAGTTCGAGATGTTTGACGGCACTAGTGATCCTAAGGTGCATCTAAGAACCTAATGTGACATGCTTGTGGGAGTAGGTAGGAATGAACAAATCTGCATGAAACTATTCATGCGAAGTCTTACAGGAGACACCATTATCTTTATAAGTTAGCCAAAATCCAAAGATGTGGGCGAATTAAGTGAGCATGGCATCAAATTTCATGGATAGATTCTGGTTCAATACAGAGAACACGCTAGACGTCTTCTATATCCAAAACCTCAAGAAGAAGCCGACAGAAACTTTCCTCGAGTATGCTACTCGTTGGATATTAGAGGCCGCCAATGTGAGGCCGCCACTTGAAGAGGAACAAATAAACAAGTTTTTTATCAGACTTCATCAAGTTAGTAGAAAGGATAGAAGAGGGAATCAAGAGTGAGATGGTGACCAATTTCAAGGCACTGCAAGCCACAATAAAAGCCTTGAAATCAGGAGGTTATCTCAAAGAAGAAAGAAATGGGTGTTGTGATGGTAGCCCAGGGCCCTAAGTCTCCCCTTACGTAACAAACACTTCCACCCACATATCAACCCTCACCTCCAAAATACCAATACCTTGCCACCACCTACCATAAATATAATACCCAACCTCCAAATGCCATTAACCTCCACCCGCCCACCAAAACTACCCAAATCCGCAACCAAACTTTGACTGCATAGCTCCCAAACATACACCCTAATTGCGGAATCCATAGCCCAATTATATGAGAGTCTAAAGGCCGCTGGTTTTGTCACCCGCATTCCTGCTGTTGCTGTTGAGAACCCTTCCCAGTGAGTTAACCCCAACAAAACATGTGCCTATAATTCAGGTATAAAAGGTTATACCATTGTGGAATGCCGTATGTTGAAGGACAAGATTCAAACACTGATCGACACTAAAGTTATTCAAGTAAAGGAAGCCACGCCAAATGTTCGTAATAACCCTCTCCTGGATCATTGGGGCAAAGGAGTGATTGTGATAGAAATTGATTAGTAATGGGATAAAGAGGGATCCATCAGACTTATTCAAGAGGGGGATGCTCCTAAAACATCTCCTGTCACCCTTTCGCCGATTGTGGTGCAAACCCATGCACTATTTGCAGTTGTGGTAGCTGCGCCTTTCGCTATGATGGTAGCTCCAACACCGTCTTATAAGTCTGATGCCGTCTCCATGGGATTATGTTGTGGAAGCAAGAAGAAAAGGAAAAGTCAAGTTGGAAGAGACAGGTGCTGCGCAAGGTATGACCAAAACTGGTAGAGTTTATACACTTGGGAATCTGGGAGGAACAAGCAAAGAAGCTACGTCTAAGTCGCCTATAGTTGAGACATTCACTGATTATCTTTGGAGAAAGGTACAGGCAAGGTATTACTCTATTGTTGATAACTGAACAAGACTCCTGCCTAAATATCCATCTTGTCGCTATTGAAAAATTCAGATGCGCACAAGTATGCCTTGACAAATGTATTGAGTGAAGCTTATGTGCCTTCCGGTATCACTAATTGGGAGATGGCTAACATGGTAGGGCAAGTACTGGAGAATCATAAGATTACGTTCCATCAAGACGAGTTACTGCCAAAAGGGTTGAGTAACAACAAAGCGTTGCACATCACTGTGCAATTTGAAGACAAGTTCATTGCCAGGGTTCTAATAGATGGGGGTTCGAACCTGAATATATGCCCGCTGACTACTCCAAAAATGCTGGGTAAAGGCCTACATAAGATACGGATGGTAAGCATGAATGAAAAGGCGTTCGATGGATCTTAGAGAGCAACTATCGAATAAATCAACCTTGATTTGAAAATGGGTACGACCTGGTTCGATGTTGATTCCAAGTGCTAGGCATATTCGCTACTTACAAATTGTTATTGAGATGACCATGGATACACGCAGCTGGGGCAGTCGTGTTTCCCTCTAAGGAAGAATTGCTCTTGTTAGTATGATATTATTGTTGATGGTATTCCGTGAGCACTACAAGGTTCATGTTAAAGAGACATTCTTAATTACATGTAGAAAAGAGGGTAATAATCGTATGTCGCTAGAAAGGGTTGAAACACGTTTAATGAATGAGTATGCAATGTAGTATAAATGTGTAATTTAATTGTTAAGACCGAGCCTAATACGGCTGGGTAAGTTACGCCGCGATATGATGATAATGATGAGCCCACAGAGGCATACGTTATGACCGAGCCTAATGAAGGCCGGGTATGAGCCCACAGAGGCATACGTTATGACCGAGCCTAATGAAGGCCGGGTATGAGCCCACAGAGGCATACGTTATGACCGAGCCTAATGAAGGCCGGGTATGAACCCACAGAGGCATACGTTATGACCGAGCCTAATGAAAGCCGGGTATGAGCCCATAGAAGCATATGTTGATGACGAGCCCACAGGCCTGTATGTAATGGTATAAGGTAACGGCTATGTAACGTATATGGTAACAATAAATGTATATGAAAATGACAAGCCCACAGAGGCGTGAGTATAAGACGATGATAATGATAATAAACATGTTATGGTAATGCTATAGAGGCCACATGTATAGACATAAGTACTACGAATATGTTATGGTTAGCTGCCCTCAGAGGCGTTCCACTTGCTGCAGGTTATATGTTTCTATCCTAATGCTCACTGTTGTTCTTATATTATGTTTTCCTGCCTTACATACTCAGTACATTATCCGTACTGACGTCCTTTATTGTGGACGCTGCATGTCGTGCTGCAGGTCCTAATAGACTGATAGACGGAGCTCCCCTACAGCAGTAGGCTATCCGAATTCAGCAGATATTAGCAAGATTCATCTTTCGGACTTGCTACAGCCTTGGTATGCACCTTGTGTAGATATGTTGGGCATGTCAGGGCCGTGTTCCGACATAGGTTGTTTAATGTATGTTCTTGTAGAGGCTCATAGACAAATGTTAATGTATGTATAGACCAGTGTTGGGTTGACTCATGTACGGTTGTATTGCCTCGTCGGCATATGTACGGTTGTATTGAACCTTATGCAAGGAAATATGAATGTATGAGAGTACAATATGCAGTTTGACTCTCTAGCAAGGTATGCTCCCCACATGGTGGCCGAGATGAGCGACAGAGTTCACTTGTTCGTGAACGGATTGGGACCGCATTTGATAAATGAATGCACGACGGCCTCCTTGATAGAGGGCATGGACATCTCCCGTATTCAAGCCTATGCCCAGACCATAGAGGATCGTAAACGCCAACAAAGGGCGGACAGAGAACAGGAAAGGACCCAGCATAAGAGAACAAGGATTGCAGGGTATTCCGATGATTCCAGAAGTAGTGTGAGGCCCCATTCTTCAAGGAGTTCGGCACCACCTGTGTCTAGTGCCCCTCGACAGTTCCAGAGCTCGCGGGCATCAGGCTCGCCTTATCACAAGGCTACTAGTCAGATGAGATCCTCAATGCCTCGTTGTGAGCAGTGCGGCAGGACCCACTTTGGACCTTGCCGTCGGGGTTCGGATGGATGTTATTATTGCGGACAGCACGGTCACATGATGCGGGACTGTCCTCACAGAAGGGATGGTGGCATGGCTCACCAAACTAGATCTGCGGCTGGTTCTTCCTTATCTATTCGACCTCCAGTACGAGGTCTTCAGCAGCCAGCAGTTTGTGGTAGAGGCAGCAGTACAATGCCGGGCCCAAGCAGTGTTCAAAACCGAATATATGCTCTAGCGGGCCAGCAGGACCTTGAATCATCTCCGGATGTTGTCACAGGTATATTATCAGTGCTTTTCTCATGATGTGTACGCATTAATTGATCCCCGGTCCACGTTATCTTATGTTACACCCCTTGTGGCTGATAAGTTCGATATCACACCCGAATTAATAAGCAAACCCTTTGCGGTATCCACCCCAATAGGAGATTCTGTGATTGCCAAAAGAATATATAGAGGTTGCACTGTGATGATTTTTAGTCGTCAAACCTCAACAGATCTAATTGACTTAGAAATGGTAGATTTTGATGTGATAATGGGAATGGATTGGTTGGCCTCATGCTATGCCAGTGTTGATTGTTACACGAAGGTGGTTAGATTTCAATTTCCTGGTGAACCCGTCCTTGAATGGAAGGGGAACGTTGCTACGCCAAAAGGTAGGTTTATTTCCTACCTTAAGGCAAGGAAGATGATCCCCAAGGGATATATCTACCATCTTATTCGCGTTAAGGACGCGGAGGCGGAGACGCCTAGTCTACCGACAATTCCGGTAGTCAATGAGTTTCCGGATGTTTTTCCAGATGAACTCCCAGGTCTTCCTCCTAAAAGGGAAATCGAGTTTGGCATTGATGTGTTGCCTGATACTCATCCAATTTCTATCCCTCCATACAGAATGGCCCCAGCAGAGTTGCGAGTACAGTTGAAGGACTTGCTGGATAAAGGCTTCATTAGGCCTAGCACTTCACCTTGGGGTGCACTAGTCTTGTTCGTATGAAAGAAAGATGGATCGTCACGGATGTGTATCGATTATCGTAAGTTGAATAAGGTCACCATAAAGAACAAATATCCACTTCCGAGAATTGACGACCTGTTTGATCAACTCCAGGGAGCCAAATATTTCTCAAAAATTGACCTACGTTCCGGATATTTTATGTTGAGGGTCAAGGAGACAGACATTCCAAAAACAGCCTTCCGAACGAGATATGGGCATTTTGAGTTCCTAGTAATGTCGTTCGAGCTAACAAATGCCCCGGCTGCTTTTATGGATCTCATGAACACTGTATTCAGGCCTTATCTTGATGTGTTCATGGTGGTATTCATTGATGATATCCTGGTGTATTCCCGTTCAGAGGCAGAACATATGGGTCACTTGCGGATAGTATTGTAGACCCTTCGAGATCACATGTTATATGCAAAGCTCGCACATACGAGAGAGAGAAGCAGCGGCGATAAGAGAGAGAAACAAACAGAACCTTGCTGTCAATGGCGATGCCGGCCGGCGACACTCCGGCTGGCCGGCCACCCCAAACCTCCCCAAACGCAACAAATCCCAACCCAGCAACCCAAAAACCCCTAGATTACTCCCAACTACTCAAACCAGAAATGATAAATCCCACCCCAAAATCGAACCCTAGCGAAGAAATCGAACAAATTCCGATCAAGAAGGTAATATACATGCATGGCCAACCGATTATCAAGTACACGGAAGCCGAAGTTGCTCGTATGAATGTCATTGAAGGACTGCAATTCGCGGTTCTGGGCAAATTCTCTTACGGGTGGCCGGACTTGCAAGAGCTTAGAAAAATCATCCCAATCCAGTGTGGCATACGAGGGGAGTGTAACATAGGTCTGTTTAAGGACAAGCATGTGTTGATTAGGCTAACACTATGGGAAGATTTCATAAAAATCACTTCAAAAAGCACCTATAATCTCAAGGCAAAGGACGGACTGGAGTATCAGATGAGGCAATTTATATATGATACTAAGTTTAAGTTTGGAGAAGAAACGTCGATGGCTATGGCATGGATTTCCTTCCCGCATCTTCTTCCGACCTACTATGTGAAGGAATGTTTATTTTCTTTGGCATCAGCAGTGGGCAAACCCTTCGCTTGGATGCAGTCACTCTTAAAAAAACAAGGCCAAGCTGTGCTAGGGTTAAAGTTTTAGCGAATCTGCTATCGGAATTACCCCAAAAAGTGAGGCTCGATATAGAAAATGAATTAACGGGGGAAATTCGAACAGAATGGATCAAAATACAGTACGACCATCTGCCAAAATACTGTAAACAATGTAAAATCCAAGGGCATGAGATGATCGAATGTTGGAAATTGCATCCGGAAATCCTTGATCAGGCCAATACTGAAGAACAAAGACAAGAAGAATTAAAAAGCACAAAGGGGAAGGATCTAACAGTAAAGGAACAACCAATGATAAGGTTGTCAAGTGGCAAGGTAGTTGGAAACAATGGGCAACAATGGAGAGAAGTCAGGGACAAGAGAGCAGAAAACAGAGCAACACACAAAAATGGGAAGCAAAATGAACCAGATAGCAGAAATGGTCAGCAAACTTTGGTCACAAACAAATTCCAAATGTTGGAGCAAGAATCAGACAAGGAGGAGGAGAAACTAAATCCTGAGCAACAAATAGCTGAACACACTGAGGCTTCAACATCAAGGAACAATGCTGCTGCAGGAAATGCTCACAAAGCAAACAAGGCAATTGTCGCAGGCCAGGAAGCTGGTAATGCAGGAAAAGCTAGCAACAACAGCAACACTGCAGGAAAACCCAAGGCTAATGTCATGGGCAGTCAAGCTACAAATAAAATCAAAGAAGCAGCCACAGCTG